>CAKAOH010025190.1:0-124012 GCA_916701665.1 Sebastiscus tertius | reverse complement strand
TGAAGAAGACTTGAAACTAGTGATTGAGACCATAAACTCATGTTTACAATGTTTACTGAGGTAATAAATCAAGTGGGAAGTAGGCTCATTTTCTCATAGACTTCTATACAATCAGACTTCTTTTTGCAACCACAGGAGTCGCCCCCTGCTGGCTGTTAGAAAGAATACAAGTTTAAGGCACTTCAGCATTGGCTTTACTTTTCAGGACCAGAGGTTGCTGCCTGATACACACACATATCTATGGTAAAAAGGTCAAAGCTGAACCACAAAGACGCACTGCAAGGAAATGTCATCTTGGATCATTGTATTAAAAAGGCACTCATATCTTCTCGGCATGTTTTTCACCGGCTACAAAACAGCAATGTCACACCAACGCTTTGAGAAAAATCACTTGGCACAGTATTTAAGGTAAATTACTTCTTAGTTTTAGACTTTATACATATGCATAATTTCATTGCTTTCATGTCAAGTTGCCTGATTATTGTGAACGCTCTGCAGTTTCCCTCAGTCCCACAAGCCATCTCATCTCCAATCTGTGAGATCTGATCCTGTATTTCTATTCCTATTCTATTCCCATTTTCACGAGAGAGTCCTCACCTCTTTCATATCACTTTCATTTCATCTAATCCCTCTCCTCTTTACAATTTCATCGGAACAGTTATTTGAATTTATTTTGGCTTCCACAAGTTCATAAAGAGTTCATTTTCTAAACTGGAACTCTTTTTCATATCCAGATTCATGAAATTATGCAACTCTGTAAATACCAGCCCCTCTCACGACCACAGTGGAGCTGCCGTTTTGTTTCGAATGAGATTTCAGTTTTCACTTTCCTTCTCCTGACAATGTTTTGCAGGATCACATACACACACACACACACACACACACACACACACACACACACACACACACACACACACACACACACACACACACACACACACACATATATACACCCACACAAAATGCCTTCTTCCTTAGCGCTGTGATTTTTTTGCCTCAAGCTAAATGAGGCAGAGGCAAAACGCAGGACATCTTGAGAATTAGTGTGCTTGAATTCCGCTGTGCATGTAAGCATATAAAGAACTGTGTGTCTATTTTACATATACAGCACATTCTGGTGTTTCAAAGGGATGATACTGTAGGGTGAACTGTGGGTCTTCTATCTGGGCTGCGTGAGCCTGCGGGCTGTTTCCCACTGCTGGTCTCTAGGCGAACATCAGAGAAACTGCAGATCAACGATGAGAGTTTCTCTATTTGTCCCCATCTATTCTCCTCTACTTCCAAAGCAAGGTGAGGCAACACTATCTATGGAATACTTTCACACAAAACAAGTCTGCAATAAAGTATTTGACACTTATATAAAAAGAAAACGTAAATGAAAGCATGACGAAACAATAGGCAGATAACCACGTTAGAATACAAATGCAAATGGGAATGGGTACTTTTGCTGTCACTTCACTGACAGTTGAGCAAGCAGCATTTTGTAACTGGATGTGAGAGAGAATACATTCTAGCTCCCACATACAGAGTTACAACAGTCCATACAATGAGCTGGGTGGGAATCAAAAGACCTGGAGGGTCACCACATTCCTGATTTTTTATCATTTTACGTTAGTACAAATGGGTCAGAGGGATAGAAGCAGTTACTTTACTATACTACTTTTACAATCATATTTTTTACTATACTATTTTTTACTAAAAAATGCATTTATCCCTGGAAAGAATTGCAAAACAAATTTGATTTGATGAAATAATGCATATCATTTTCACGTATGCAACTCTAATAATATACACTTTTGATTTAAATTTATTTGGGAAACAACATAAACTGAAAGAGATTGTATTTGACATTAGAAATTGAGAAGTTAACTGGTCAAGTTTGCAGAATCTTGGGACTAACTGTATCCAATAGACACAATTTAACAAAAGATATCACAGTAAAAGTAAACTTGTGACTACTCCAATATAAAATAACATATAGAATGTGTTAACGTTAAGGGAATTATTGCTAAAGTCAAGGTATATAATATATATATAGGCTTACAGGCTGGCAGGCAGGTAGAGGAATCAGGAGGCAGACAAGGGTCAAAACCAGGAAGGCAGTCCAAACAGGAAAACAAATCCAGAGGGCAAGGCTGGCGAGCAGGTCAGGAGCAGGCAATAAGGGAAAAACAGGAACAGATCAGGTTCAGGTTTAATGGCTAGAAGGAAAAGGCATGAGCAACAAAGCACCTTTGACAGACTGGCAAGGAGTGAGTGGAAATCTGCAGGAGGAATCTGAGGAAAGTGGGAATAGGTGAGGAAGTGGGTGGAGAAGGTCAGGTGACTGGAGGGAAAGGGGTTACTGCAGGGCAGGAGGAAGTGGCTAGGAGTGGGAGTGAGATGAAAATGTCAGAGGGCATCTGGTGGACAGGAAGAGAATGGCAATGAACCATTTCAGGAAGTGGGGATGTTGCTGGAGGGAAGGACAAAGAGGCAGAATGGGACAATCAGGAAATTGCTTAAAATGTGGATTTACAGATTGCGGATGGCCATGTTGTTTCAGTATTTGACTTCAACATTTAAAGCAGCCTTTATTTCTTTAAAATGTTTTCGTTCTGCCCATTTGACGCCTTTGAGAAGTCAGCTAACCCAAAATAACAACAGCAGAGAATTAAATGTCAGACCTTATGAATTCTAATTTAGTTATCTTCTGATACTGTTGCTTGTTTCCTCCTACTGCAGTACATTACACAATACGTTTATAATATATTTACTATATGTTTTATCTTATTTGTGTTTTAAGGAAACAAAAAAGTCCCTTTTTTACTTTGAAAGTGACATTCAGTTGGATGATGCACTGTATATATTCCCAAGTTCCAAAACAAAAATAGTTACTTTTTCATCCATTCCCACTAAACTCTTGATCAAAGTTTAAATTATTTTTCTGAGCCACTCTCCTCCTCTGAACTCTCAACCGATCCATCACTGTGCTGAATCTGTTTTCATCACCTACTTTTCTCTCTTTTTTCTCTTTTCCATTCTCCATTGATTCTCTCCCAGATGGACCGCTTTGACCTCTGACTCACAGGTTAACAACATCTACAGAACTTCTGCGACTCTATCAGACCGGATTACAACATCGCTGTAAAAAAACAGACTGGTGCTTCTCTTCCCCCTTCCTTTGTTCCTTTATGTACTCATCCGTGTCTTGTATATTTCGTGCTTAAAATTGTATTCAGTTCCTTCCACTTTTTGCTTGGATGAATTGAATCAATTAGATAAAACTCCTCTTTCTTTCCTTCCCTCCTTCCTTTCTTCACATTAGTTTGAACTGATTCAAAAAGCTATTAAAATGTGCATGGCCTATAGAGCATAACTTAGCTGAGAGTAATGTTCACAGTGATTAATTGCTTACTCCAACATTGTTTTTTTCCAAGTGCATGCATGTTTAGTAGTTGTGTGGAAGGTATAGTGTGCATTAAAAATCTAAAAACTATGTGGCACTGTCTGTGAATTCTCAAATGGTATGGTAATGGCCTAAACATACTAAGATTGTGTGTTATGGTTCCTTTAACAACTGCTATACAAGAGGAGTGCAGTGAGAACCCAAGTGCAGTAGTTGGAGGCAGGAGGCTGTTGAGGTGCTTTGTTATCATGTCAAAGCAAAGAAACACACTGCAGCCAACAGGGCAAGCTCACTGTTTTTTGGCAGATTCAGACTTGGAAGGCAAAGTCAGGTCTCAGCAACTAGAAAATACTGACTAGGCATATTTATGTGAGGTGAGGTCAGTGACAAAAGCGTGGTGGGTCAGTGATTGGAAAGAGGTAGCACCTAGGATAGCTCCCTAGCAGCTGACAACAGCAGGATCAGCACCTTTGAGAATGGAGATTGTTGTCATTTGTGCCTCCTTTTCTCCTCTCTCTTTTGTCATCCTGCCTGTGACCTGGATATCGATTCCAGCGCGCCATCTTGAAGGATGTCTCAATTCCAAAAAATGCATCTTGAGGAGAGAGGAGCGAGGAGGCTTGCCAAAGGATCTATGACGAGGATGCACAGGTGTATCCTTTTCGGCACCCGTGACATATAAAAGAGGCGTGACAATGGCCACAAGTTATATTTAATTGAGGTCGCTTTAAAATTATGCCTGTTGCCTCAACTCCTCTCTCCTCACGTCTTCCTCGCCTCCTCTGCTCACATCTCCCGTGGGCAGGACTAAGACGCAGGGAGAAGAGGTGAGGAAAGGAATCGAGGAGACACGGTAGCATAATGAAAAGTACCCTTTGCCTCCTCCGCTCGCTTCTGAGGTGGGAGGGACTGACGCGAGGAGAGGAGACGAGGATAGGAATCGAGGATGTACAAACTGAGAAATGAGAAGAGGGGATGCTGTCCTGACAATAGGACTTTTTCATGGACAACATTTGTCTGCACATTTCCTTTTATAACTTTAATTTACAAGTGAAATGAAGTTGGTATGTTCAGGTACTAGTATCAACACATTAGTGTGATTACGACTGCCACAAATTAAACTGTCATACTGTTTTGTGGTTTCGGCAGAGGCACAAAGGCCTGACAGAGACAGAGAGAGAAAGAGAGAGAGGCAGTGAGCCAGTTCCACAGCTGGACGTCCAAAGTGATTTCTCAGAAACTCCATTGTGCATTCAGCCTGCAAACCAGAGCAGCTTGATTGTCCGTATTCAGCTCCAGAGATGGCCACCTCTCTGCCCTGCTGGGAAATAGGTTTCTCTATTTGTTCTCTCTCCCTCTCTCCCTCCCTCTTTCACTTGTTGCTCCCCATCCCATTGGTTTCCTTTGGCTTCAGCTAATTGTAGATTAATGAATAACAGGAGTATCAAGATGAACATTTCGCTTTTACTTCCTGTGCCTATCTCAAATCATTATTCCTACTTAAGGTACCCATCAAGATCCCATTTCTGCTTTTAAGGTTGTGTTTGCACTGATTTTGAAAACCATAAACCTTTATTTAATACAGAATGTGTTTCCATTTCAGAGCATGTAGCATGTTTTTCTTAAGATGAAAGCATGGTGGTTGAAGGGCTTCTCTATGTTAGTTTGTTTATGATGAATGAGGACGGTATTTGCATCCAGTTTATTAGGTATTGTAATTCAGTATCACATTTTATTGGACATATGGACGGTGTTCATATGTCAGCAACGTGGGGAACATAAACCTCGACTCGCCAAATTATGTGCACCACTTCATTTATTTTGTTTGTGGATGTTCAGCTAGTAATTGTGAATGTGAGCAGCTTTAGGGTAGCGATCTGTATCCGTCAAATGGACTTGGCTGTAAAAGCGTGCAAAGGTTTCTCATTAACTTTGTGTGTGAAGGTTGCAATTTACAAATTAAAGTATGAAAATGAACGAGCAAGAGACAGAGACTAAGAGAGAGGGAACGTTGGACACAGACGGGAGTTTAGCCTCATATAGTCTGAAGCTTTCTATTAAAGATGTTTGTTCCTGGCTTGCAGAGGCTTTGTGGCCACCATTAAGCACGTTTTGACAGTTCAATAAAGTTAAAAGCTTTCTGCTGTGGACAGCTTTGGCAGGAGGTCGAAAATATATTGTCTAGACTGGTACGGCCATATGTAATCTATCAGAGCTACAGGAGACCAAATAATAATAATAATAATAATAATGGAAATTACTGTATTCAGGCAGCACTTCTGAGAATAAAGGAATTGCAAAACACTGCAATGAAACAAGCAGTAAATAAAAAAAACAGTTGAGTGTAATTTGTAATGTTACAAAAATAAGTTAACTTGTTGGGGATGTAAATGTCTTAACTAGGAGGATGCTTCATTGGGTTAGAGCTATTATTGCATAGACTGAACCCTTGACTTCAGCTTTAACATCAGCCAGCTACCACACACATGACATGTAACATATCATAATATATATTTCATAAGAGGGGTGAAGAGCGTGATAATATTATAAATGAAACACAGATATGGTGCAAAGACATACAGTAGAAGAAAAAATAGAATACTGGAAGGGAGATATCTTTGATTCATCATCATTCAGATCTCAGTAAGTATATAATTAACCCCAAAGCTCTACACACACATATGCTTGCTTTAACACTCACACATGCACACACTATAAACTGGTGGCCTCATGTGCAAATAATGAGCAAAATCCTCAGGAGCTCTGGTCAATTGCCCTTTTTCGCTCCCGCCTTTCTGAAGTTCACTCCTGTTGATTCTCAAAGTGGAAATGGGTTAGAGGAAGAATACTGATGAGAGGTGAAACCAGCATTGAGATTGCATTAAGACGTGTTCTGTACTGCATGTTATCTCCTCTCTGTTCAAATGAATTTAAATAAGTCCATTAACACTTAATCCTCCACCATTAGATACCTTTGTCTTTATAATGAGGGCTCAGAATTGACTGTCTTGAACTCCTATTATGGGATTTGTGACTGCATTAAACAACAGATTTCTGTCCTGTCTGCATTTAGTGTATAAACACTGACCCCTGGTGGGAAATTTAAGAACTGCAGTTTCTGATAATTACAATCCAGATGTTTCAGATTTCTACTCTCAATTACAGACGGTAAAATGATCAGAGTCATGAATAAATCAGCCAAATACACCACAAACCCACCGATAGAGCAATGCCATGCTCATACAATAATACAACCTAAAACAAACAAAATGATTTTGAGCTTTAATGCAGTGCAAGATATAATGCCCGTTACCCCTAAATTAATTAATTATCATTGTAAAATGGCATAGTATGTGCAGTAACGTGCAGAAAACCTTCATACATACACGGAAATGGACTCAGTCATTTCTTCTATATGTCAACTATGCTGTGAGGGACAAAAACACCACACAGAACAAGTGCATAAAACATTACAACAAGCATTACAGAGAAAAATTATAATTGGTTAACATGTATATCTTAAAGCATCTGCTCAAGTGTTCTGAATCTCTACTTGGAAGACATTTCCTTTTTTGCAGTTTCACACAATTTGTCTTGGGAATAGAAACCACAAGAGCAAGAAGAAACTAGCACACTTGTACATTCTTCATATTGTTATTCTGCACAGCTCTCGTCTTTGTGGTTGTCTTAACAGCCTGCAGGAGCACCGACGGCTCGATGAATGAGTTTCATAGAAAGCTTACTTAGCGAAGCCTGAAATGCGTATATGTTATTCATATTACAACAGCAACTCCTCCTGAAGACGATACCTGCTGTGCATGAGACATTTTATGCAGAATGTGAACACATCTGTACTTTGATTATTGTTATTCATTATTGAGCAATGTTACTTTAATCTTAACAACATGAAGCAGGGAGGGAAATCACATCATGCCAAATAAAACAAACAAAGAAATGAGCAGGAAGCCGATTAGAATGTATTAACAATATTTATTCACTACAAGTTCCAGTGTTATTTTTCCTATTTCATTTCAACCCAACAGTAAGAACAAGATGTATTTTTATACATATTTACAGATTGGTTTTACTATTGGCAATATATCACATGTCATTATTTATCTATATACACAACCCATATGCCACCTTGTGTACCACACGCCAGCCTATGGCCGGGGTAGAAGATGAGATGTTGATTTAATTTGGGTTAAAGCCTCAGTAGTTCTCTACCGATTGTGCTCTCTCTGCTCCGTTGCGCCTGCAAACGGAGGGCAGAGTTAAAGTAAAATAATCTCAGTTTAGCTTTTCCAGCCTGAAATTTTTCTGTGGGAAGAACAAAGCCAGAGATGTCAGAAGAAAAGTTCTTCTTTAATGTTGTCAGCCGGTGCTCAGGGAAAGGACACCGGGAGAGATGGTGAGTGAAATCTACACAGACAGAAGACTTGATTCTGAAAACACAAAAAGGAGAGGAGGAGGTGACCACTGACCTTTGATCATTTGACCTCTTTAAGCCTTACTGTATTTATAAATCAATGTGTGTGTTGGCGGTGGATTTAACCTATAAGTACTGTAGCTCTGCCACGCAGTAGACAGCCTTGAGACAAAAAAGAAAGCAAAAACATGTTGGATAAATGTGTCTGTAACAACACGGAGCAGGTGTAGACCGGGGTCAAATGAACAAAGATGAACAAACATACAGTATTTGTGATTGATCTGGACTGGTACACATTGTAATAACTGATAAAATAGTGAATAATAATGCAGATATTTAACTACAAGCCATTTATATCATTATTTCCAGGTAAAAAACAGGAGAAATTCAGGATTACCGTTTGATCAGATGATTAGACTGTTATTAGGTCATTAAGTGTGTGTTATCAGTGGTTATAAGCCTCATAGACGTGGGTCAGTAGGGCCCTGCTACACCCAATTGTAGGTTTTATCATCGATGCACATGGTCAATCATCGAAAGAGGGAATAAAATAACACGACAGTGACCCCTAGCGGCCATAATAATTATTACAGGAGCAAAAGCAGAGGACAAAACAAAGAGCTTTCACCCAGGTGAGGTCGCATCCCATGTGAACCCAACAACTTGTAGTTGTCTTTGTGTGAACAAGCGGTAAGTTTCACTGGTTATTTTAAACCAAAACACAATCTTTTTCCCTAAACTTAACCAAGTGGTTTTGTTGCCTAAACCTACAGAAGTTGTAATTGTGTTGCCTAAACCTAAACAAGCTGTTTTGTTTGAGTTAAAAACGTAACATTTCATGCAGTTTTACACGTTAGAACATGTTGTTGTTCACTTTTACAATGTAGTAGGCATATCAGGCCCCTACTGACCCACATCGATGATACTTATAGCAACTGATAACACACATTTAGTGAGCGGATAACAGTCAAATCGTGCGGTTTGATCCAGGTCTGTGTAAACGGCAGGACTGCATCACTGACAACAAACTGTGTAGAAAAAACAGTGTTGACTGGTACTCAGCAGGTCTATTTTGTGGCTCCATAAATGTGTGAATTAAGGGATGACATCAATAACATAAAAGTACATCACCTTGGCTAGTATGTATTACTCATATTATCCACATTTTTATTGGGATTAAAGAGCAGAGTTTATTTATGTTCCAGTCTAAAATAAAGAGCTCGTACCACTCTAAACTTGCTGCCAACCCTCCCAGTTTATTTTTATTTTCTAATTCAATTAACTGCATTTCAGTGTAATATAACATCTGCTAGGAAACCGCATGAAGACATAAATAAATGTAATAGCCCCGGCATAAAAAAGTGTTTTTAAAGTCAGTGAAGTCATCTGGACTAAATAATATAAATGAAAAAAAAAATTCCATCATAAATTATGAAATTATAGGTGTTAAAGCTGGAGGACTTTTTGTAATGTCAGCACATAAATTTGTCTCAGTAAAACTTTAAAATGCCAAAAAAGCACATTTAATTAAAACTCATATATTAGATGCAAAGAGGAATTGCTTTGACGAATAAAACACACTTTCCAATACTGCATGTAACACACAAATAATTGCCGTATCAAATATTGCATCGTAGCTACAAGAAATTATTAGTATTGTGCATTCAGGTAATGCACAGTAAGAGATGAGGATTGCTAAATTTGGGAACAGTTCTTTAACAGAATGGTGAGATTTGGTTAAAGCATAAATACAGTAGGTCAGAAACACAGTGATACTTTCTACCATATACAGCAGAGGTGTCTATTATTTAAAGTAAAACATATGGCCATTCATGTTAAACCATACTGTATTTACCTCAGACCTGGTAATGAAATGGCATTAAAAAAAACATCCCTTCACTGAAACCAATAACACTGACTATCAAACCCAGCTTGTTGTCTAATGCAACAAAAAGAACCATTTTAAAATTAAGACACATGAGTTGTAGAATATGTATCGGTCAGACGTAATGTATTTTCTTTGATTCACAATCTAGCCTACTGTTTTAGTTACAATATGTACAGTAGAAAACCATAGGTGTAAGCCTTTGTCAAGGGGAAAAAATCACCTTTAAATATATATTTGTCTCTTTATAAAGCATTTATGAAATAAGACATCCTCTTATCCACGTCTTCTCATAGCAGCACTAATGTGACATGAACCAGATCAGGACAACAGCGAGGATGAACACGGCGAACACAGCGGAGACTACGACAACATCCATCTGCAGGTTCAAGTTTAAATCAGGGGGGGGACAGTAGCTTTCTGTTGTGAGAATCCAGTGTTTGTGCTATATCTTCGAATATAACCAGTGTTTGTATGAGCAGAAAAGTTTCAATATATGTAGTATGGGTAAAGCATGTCATTAGTAAGACTGAGTTATTGTTCATAAGACAGCAGTTTTGATATAAATTGCTCTGAAAAGTGCGAAAACGTAATTAAAATGTTTGCATTCAATGAAGTAAAGTATATTATGCGATGTATTGCACCCAATAAAACCGCTCTCCCTAAACTTCTAAGGCCATTTCACCCAACATTGTTTCACTCTTATACTTTCATCCTTTAAATTACTCCCAACATTCACATTTTCAGTGCATAATCCTCACCATCACTATCATTACTGTCAATCAAAATTACAACCGTGAAAAGAACTTTTTAGAAATAATATGGTATCTTAAAACAAGAGACACATGCATTTATGTGGGAATCCGAGCTCGCTCCTGTCTGACCGTGCAGTATGGACACACTGAGATGAAAATGCCTTGTGTTGCTTTGAGTCCCAAGAAAAACACAATCATCACAATGATCCAGCCCTGAAAAAAGATCTGGGAATCCAGGTTCTGCAGGAAATTTCACAACAGCTTTGTGGTTGAAAAGTAGTTCCCACCACACCCGCCAGGAAAAATTCATCCAATAAGGGGATGATCAGATTCCATGTAGTGCTCGTCTACAAAACGGAGAGTCCCTTCCATCAAGGAATTGGCATTAAATGAACTCTGCACTGTAGAATCCCAGTTTGTTTCGCGTTAAAGAGGTCGAGACATACAGAAAGACACAGTTGTAAAGGGCAGCGGGCTGCTTCAGCCCATATTCGGTCTGTTTTTCATCAGTGGGTTTCAAACGTCACACTCCTTTAGTCTTGTTTTCAAAGCTAATACTATTTCACACCAGCGAGCCTGCTCTGCTCTGGGCGGGCACCATAACAGGCACCGCCCCCATCCGTTCCAGCGTGGCCTGGCTCACCGCATACGAGTGCGTGTGCTGCCCGTGCGCGGACGTCACCACCGGTTTGAGGCTCACGGTGCCGTTGCTGCGCACCATGGCGGTAGGGGACGGGGCAGAGTTTGTGGTGACCACCAGTGTCTTGGGCGGCGGGAGCGTGTGGCTGCCGTTGGCGAACGAAGTCGTCGTCGTCGTCGTCGTCGCCGCCGTTGTGGGATGCGCGTGGCGGGACAGCGGAGCTGTGCCTGGCGCTGTGACCACCGTACTGTGGCCATGTCCTGCGTTCTGGGCCTGTCCGTGTCCGTGTGCACCGTGAGCGGCGGTGGAGAAGGTCTGGCGAGTGTCTCCGTTGTAGCGTGTGTAGGAGTTGGTGTCGTAGTTGGGTTTGGGGTTGTGCCAGTAGCGGCTGTTGTAGGTGTTGGTAGACGTCAGCGTGTCGTTCTCTGAGGATGAGGCGTCGGCGTGGAAAGCCTTCACCGATGATGACCTCTTGGGAGGAAGGTCATCTTCTCTATTAAGAAGATATAAGTGGAAATTGTGAAGATGTCGGCGATATTAAGAATGATAGCAGTAAGCTAGCCAATTAGTTCGTCTTCAAATATTTACCACAAATCCTCTATTGGCACATTAAAAATTAAAAGAGCTCCTCTATGCAGTCAATAGTGAGGCGATATACTGAGAATATTAATACTACTAATTTATTCATTTTTTTTAATGAAATAAATAAAACAAGAAAGGAATATTATATTTATGGAAGAAAAGGTAATTTAAAAAATGGAAATCAATAAATTGTAGACATACGTCCAGGATGTATATAGTGATGTCTTTAAATTAAACTGACAAAAACACTATTTTAAAGCCGCAGTTGATTCCATCCTTGCTCATATAAATGGTGTTTTGTTTTATGCAGAGTCATTTTGGGTAGATGTGTTTGGCTCCTTATAAATCTGGCTGAGATAAAAGATATTCATTGTGATTTGCTGTTAGTGGTGGTGGAAAAGTAGATTGAAGTTAAGCCCAAAATGAGGCAGATGTTATCAGTTATCAATCAGCCAAAGCCTCAGATATCTGAAGGATGATTTATCGTCCAAATGATTCATGGAGTAATTTAGGAGAGAAATTGCAGCCCATTTAATCAACTGAGCTTCACAGACTGTTTGAAAACACAAATTAGCCTGTGATGATGGAAACATTTGCTGTCAGGAGATAAAATTAAGCTGAATTCTCCAAACTTTAAATCCAATTAACTGGTGTGGGCTTTTTTTGAGCTGGATCTTTGCGATTGCCGCGCTGACACACTAATTGTTCTACAGAAGGAAATAAAAAGCTGCTGCTGCATTTTATTGCCGCCACAGTCTGGAATGCCTATGCAAGTAAACAATCCCTGTTGGAGACACTACATCCATTAATAATATGTCGTCTACAACAGATTTTGGCTGCAATTGACCAAAGCCACAAATCAAAGCCAAACCTGATCTCATTGGGGATTTCCTCCTCGTCGTATTTGTTCTTGTTCTTCCAGTAGAAGAGCGTGACCACCACTAACAGGGAGCAGATGATGACTGCCAGGACTCCTGTAGCGATGGTGCCCGCTATCAGACCCACACTCTGAGGCTGGGCTGCAGGACAGAGAGACAGGAGGAGAAAGTTTCACCAATGATGATTTACAGTAAGTTCAGCCTTAAGTCATCCAGTATCGGTCTCAGCTGAAGAGACAGCTGGATGGGTTGCAGAAAACTAAACAGCGGAAATATAGTAAATTGATCAACTTATTTTCAAGATCATGTGTGCAAATTCAAAGAATTTATTTGTTTTTCTTTGTCTTTGTTTCCAAAGGTGAATTAAAGCCGTTATCTAGGCCCTCACCAAAGCAACCAGACTCCATTGAAAAAAACAGTAATTTTACCTTGCAGAACACAGGAGTTGCTCGTCTGTCTATTGCTGCCGGTTAGTTTGTCTGTGTTATAGTGTGACTCTAGTTAGTTTGGATTCACCAAAGTCACATAATAGCACAAACTAACAAACCAATTGAGGCAGCAGTAGACCACTAACCCCAATGTTCTGCAAGGTAAAATTACAGTTTTTTTCCATGGAGTCTGGTAGCTTTGGCGAGAGCATAGACGGATACAATGGCTTTAGTTCCTCGTCGGAAAGGGCTTTCTGACGGCAAGTTAAAGCGATGAAAATATTCTAAATATAGCGTACACTTGAACTGATATTGATTTTTTGAAGTGGGCCTTTCTTTTAGGTGGCTAAAATACATTTTGCTGCCATCCCCGTCCACTTCAAAACACCTGAACTATCCCTTTAAAGACTGAGCTCCTCATGCACCAACACGGGCTGGATGCACCGTACTCCACTACTGTGTCAGATGACAGTTTTCAATGTCTATAAATGCTATGAATAATTTATCAGTTCCTCCACTAAGTAAAATGAAAAAAGCAATGGAACATAATAGTTTTGTGTAACACTTACTCTTTCAGAGCCTTTACATCTGCACCATGTTGTCTCTGACAGACAGACTCAGCACTCTGCTGTCTGTCTGCCTCTATTTCTGACACTGAGCGTCATCCTGTCACACATTGTCAGACACTATGAAACACTATGTAACCATCTTACAGTCCTTCCTGTCAATCTATCCAACCCGTCTGACCCTGCATGACCCCAAAACCAAATCTGTCTTTTTCTGTGACTGGTGCAGACGTGGGGAGTTTGCTGCCATTTGCTATCAGCTCTTGTCCTTTGTTTGGTTGTATTGATGGTTGCTTGTGTTCCTGTTTATCTGTCTGTCTGACAAGTATCACTGCAGGAAAAGACTTCTAGCTTCCCATATATCAGAGTTTGAGTGAGACAAGGCTTTTCCATCTATAAATGTGCATCCCTTAACAAACAAACTGGTCTATAAATGGCAATAACAGCGTCACATGAATGCAGCAGTAAAGGAGCAGAGTGTACTTACGTGCTACGACCTGCAGGTTAAGCAGACAGGTGCTCTTGCCGATAGCATTGCTGGAGGTACACTGGTAGAGTCCTGAGGTGCTGGAGCTGATGTTTCTCAGTGTTACAGTGCCCTGCATCTGGTCTGATGGACACACACAGAGCCACATCGTAATTAAAGTGACTAAAACAATAATAACACACAAACATGTGACCCAATGCATCAAAAACATTTACATAAAGAGTGCAAAGTATAATGTCAGTTCATTTGAAATTCATTAAATTGAAGTAATTCACAAGTTGCAAAATGTGAAATGTTGCTTGTTAATAGTATGACAATACATTCAACTGAACTACTTCTTCTATCTACCAATAGAGGGCGCTATATAGCTTCACTACAAGGTGAACAGTAAAGCTGCAGATTGTTTTTTTTTCACAAATGATGAATGGGTTGAGTCGTGAGTTTGGAATCACAGAGCTGTACACTACTGGGTTCATTAAAAAGCCCTCAGCGTTTCCTGGATGTCTGAGTTGTAGGAGGTGAGACAGCTGTTCTCTTGACAATGACATGACAGATGCCACAGCTGTCTGTGTCAAACTAAACACACATGGAGACAAGAGTGACATTGACAAATAATCCAGGAACTCATTTCAATATGAATCAAATGCAAACAGCAGAAGAAGACAGACTCGAAACTCCAGACTCAAAGGACCATTTTGTCAGCTCTCTGACTACCATCAAGAGGAGGAGATGTACCATGAATAAAGAGTAGACCGATTTAATGAGTCTATTTTAATGTTTGTCTAACAATACAATATAGGTTGGTCTTGATATTGATTTCCTCATATACTGTAGCAGAGACACCTCAGGCAAATGTTCGTTTTTCATGCACTGGTCAATTTTTAGATTTGGGGCTTTTTTCCTTCCATAACATGTCTACTTTCAGATTAGTGGAGAGAAAACATCCATAAAACATATTTAGGTTTTTACTTTACTACACTTTGTCTATTCGCATCTTTAGATTTCTTCTAAATTCACCAAAGAGCATTAGATAATACCTCATTTGCATACTTAAAAATACAATTTCAGAAAACTTGTAATACAAAAACATAATTGTCTTAATGTAAGTAATCAACTGGGCAAATGTCATGGTGATATCTGTTTTTTACCCCATTCACCTGGTGTTTCCCCCCTAAATTTAGTATATAAATTTAATTTACACAATCTGGGTTCAGAGGAAATAATGTAAACAGCATATGATAAGTGTAATGTTATTTAACTTCCCCATTGGTTAGTTTCATTTTGTGGCAGTGATTTTTTTACCAACCCAGCTGCAACTTTGGTGAGATGCAGTTTAGCCTCTACAGATGTGCCAATTAGCAGCTCACAAATGCTGACACGTGTTCAAGCTCATTTGTCGCTGAATTTGCATTTACGATTACAGTTATTTCCTGCATTGTCTACATTATTTGTCTGTTTGTATTTGTATGAGAAAAATGATTGAATTTATTGTTGTGGTAATCTGCCTTCTCTTCTGCGATTACATTTTGTATAGTAGCCTTCTATTGACCAGTAGTGTACAGACAAAGAAAGTGACTGGTGATGAAGATTGTTTGACTGTGCAATGGGCACAGCTGGAAAAGAAAGGAGAGTCCACTACACCAGTGCTCTCTGATGCTGAACACCAAACGCAACACCTTTACACCTGCTCCTGTTATAGCTAGATCTGTGTGAGGTCAATGATTAGCTAAAGTTGAAGCAGTATGGTGATTGCACCAGTCAGAGTTAGTATTCAGCATGAGAGAAAGAGGAAGAACATAAAAACACCACAAATCATCTGGGTTAATTGCACAAACACATTCCTGACGCACTCATTCACAAGGTTTGAATCACTCCATCCATCCATCATCACCCCTCAGCAGGATCAGTTTTGGGGGGGTTGGCCTTGGTGGGCGGGCCTGGCACATGACAGGTGGCGGTGATGGTGGGATTGTTGCTGAAGCAGAGCTATGTGAGTGAGATTTACCAGCGAAGGTGGGGCAAAAGGGAACTCCGACGGCCAGCTTGTTTGTAATACCTTGCATGGCGTTGTGCGGCAGCTTGGGCAGCGCGTCCAGCTTCTCCCAGGAGTAGGACGGCGTTGGAATACCTTCCTCGGAGCTGCAGATCAGCATGATGTCACTGCCGACATCCAGCGTGCCCTGGATTCGACATGCTGGCACCGAGGGGGGCACTGGCAGATGGAGAGAGTGGGCGGCGGCGTGTTAACCACTTTACAAAGCAAATCTAATGTTTTCCTAATTGCAGAGGAAATTTCATATTCAAGAGCTGAAGACTCATTAAATCCAACAGTGCTCTCATGCCGCTTTACTGTTTTAAATTTCTGTCTGGAAGGATTCTTCTGATTACTTACAAACTGAAAAATAAAGTTTCAACAATTTGTCATAATGATGACTATGTTTGGTTGTTGTTTACTGTACCTGTCTTTAGAGCTCTACAGTTGGCAGGAAATGCTGCCAACCAAATTAAGAACCAAACCAAGCCAGTTTCAGACAATTAAATACTGAATATCAGATGAAAGCAGGTTGAAAAGCACATAAGATTACATCTACATCCAAAGCGTATTGGTGCAAAATTGTGTTGCAATAGATGCAGCTTCAACCCCACACTCTTTTAACATAAGAAACTGTTCTCGTCTTATTCTTTGAAACATTCAAAAAGATAAATATTCTGTGGTGACGTGTGGTTAGTTACCCAACACGGTGAGCCCAATGACGCCGATGTTGCGCCCCCCTCTGTCTGGGAGGTTGTTGACCAGGCACTGGTAGGTCCCAGTGTCGGACAGCTGGGTGTTGTTGATGAAGATGGAGGCACTTGTACTTGGCATGGTGGCCACGAAGCCCACACGGCCATTGAGGTGGTTGGCGAGGCTGAACACCTGGCCGCCCTGGTAAATTATCACCTGGATTGGGATGTCACGGGGGAAGGGGATGGAAGAGAGACAGAGAAGGTGACGGATGTAGAAAAGGGTAGAGGGTTGAAGTGAATTGGTAAAACAGAGAAGTAAATGGGAAAGGGTGGAAGGCAGAAAGAGATATTGGTGACAAGGAGGTCAGAAAAAAAAGAAATAAATATTGAGAATCAGCAATCATATCGTTAATCATATCAAAATAAATCTGTTCCTGTTGAAATGTAGCAGATGGTTGCCCAAGCTTTTATAGTCATAAATGAACTCGATGCCTTTTTGTCTCAGAGGAGCTGTATACTCTATCTCTCACTAGAGGGAGACGTAGTCCCACTAAGAGGCAGAAAGACAGCTTGACAGTGGACAGAGAAAGTTAAGGAGTGAGCAGACTTTTATGTCCTGAGAAACAAACAAACAAACAAACAGAGAAAAGAAAAACCTTTTATTTGTAAGTGGTTGTTTCTAGCTCAGTGATTCCAGGGTAAGGAGTACATACTAAAAGTATGCTTTCATGGTACGATAAGGCTCTTCAGATAAAAGCATCCACTAAATGGTATGCATAATTGAAAACATTTCAATTTGGAAACATATAAACTGCAATATGACGAATCCAACCATTGCAATGCAGGAGGTTTTCTGCACACGGAATCAAATCAAAAGCCTTTATCATTACGTCAGTGACCTTTGAGAATAAACACAGTAAGAACACACTCGTACGGATGAAGTCACGCCTTTGGGTTGATGCGAGCTTGTCTCAGGTCCACATTAAAGAGCAATGAAGGATCAATTTGTTCAAAAGCTTCCCTCGGGGCCTTGAACTTGGGCTGAACAGCTCGTTTGTGAGGACGAGCCACATGCAAAACAGCTCTCACCCCTCAGCTGGGCCCACACAAAAGATGAAGAGGACGCACGCAAACACATGGTATGTGCACACTAGTCTGGCTCTCACACACTCACACGCGCGCACCAACTCACACACAGGCACGCACGCGCACGTACGCACAAAGCATGGAGGGGAATCAGAGGGGCTATTCACTTTGGTGAAAAGAGCCCTCATTGAACTGTTCAAAGACCCAGGCGGGGAAACAACTAGCACCAGTGTGTACGTGTGTGTGTATGTGCATGTGTGTGTGTGTGTATGCGTGACAGTGATAGTTCTGATGAGAGTGCACGAGTGTGTATATGTGACTGTGTCCTCCACCGCTGTTTAACGGTTGTAAATTGCGCGGCTGCAATTTCCTGAGTGCAGTACGCTCGCTTTGTCCTCTTATGTGCAGATGAATAGGCAGCTCCTCAGCTGTGATGAGAGCCTGCAACTGCATCTTCTGTGTGTGTGTGTGTGTGTGTGTGTGTGTGTTACTCATGTTGTGGGGACATAAATCTGTTTACACAGTCACATTGTGGGGACTCGCCTTCCTTTTGGGGACAAAATGAAAGTCCCCATGACGTAAATCATTACATTTTAGGGTGAAGACTTGGTTTAGGGTTAGGTTTAGGTTAGGGTTAAGATTAGAATTAGGAAAATTAGACAGCCGCATAGACATAAAATGACATGGAATCGTGATAAGGAAACATTTGGATCTTTTATACTGTGTGTTGGTTTCTCCTTGAGGCAAACAGACATTCTCAGTGCTCCTCAAGGTTCTCTATTTTCGCCGCCCATCTGCATCTACACAGTTGGAAAAATTTTAATGTGCATGGATGAAAACTTGCCGCACGGAACCCAGACGAAGGGCCGTGTCTGATGGCGTGACGTCACTTTGACCGTGCAAACACTCGCAACCCTAACAGATGCGGCAAATCACCCTTAAGTCTACAGGAAATGAATGCAAGTCAATGTAATGTCCTCAAAATTGATGGAAAAAAGATATGTGTTTCAGTGTATATTCATATACTCATGAGGAGTGTTTTGAGTTTGTGTGCAAGTGTGTGTGATTGTTCTGTCACAGACTGTTTAACATGTTATAACTGTGCGGTCTCACTTATATTTTGTCTTTACACTTTTTCCCAGTCAAATCTTTTTTTTTCTCCCATTTCCTGTCTGTCTGTCTGTCCGTGCCTACCTCTCTGTTTCCCTCCCTAACAGACGGCACCGGTATGACCCGGCTCTACACTCCTGATGACCTAACAATATAATCTGCATGCTCGGTGAAAGTGATCCAATCAATCGGCCTCACACGCAACACACACTGGGCATGTTTGTGTGTGCATGAGTGAGCAGAGGATTAAAGCAGGCCCTAAACTGTGTTGCGTCTTACACCTGTCCCTGCTTTTGTATTTTTTTACTGAAATCCTGTAGGTTTTAGTTTTCTGACAAGTAAAAAAAAGCAACAAAAAGGAATAAATCAAGCAATACCGTACGTCCAGAAAGCGCTGTAATGGACAGATTAATGTGTACGCCGTCAGCTTAAAACATTCCACCTATTTTCTTGCTTTATGTCTCTGTCCACTGTGATGATCCATCCATACAGTATCTATGTGTGTGTATAAATCACCTCATCCTCTCACATGACCTGGTTGGCTTTGTGGCTGTGTGCAGGGAGAAAAGAGGTCATGGCTGGCACTCAGATGGCGGATGGCCCTAAGAACTCGAGCTGGAATAACTGGACGTCCCACTGCTGGCCCAACCTCTGCTACACCCTTTCCCTCCAAAAACCCTCCACACACACACGCACTGCAGGAATTCACTCACAATCTAACTGATGTACATCCCATTCTCTTGCTCTACAATCCAGCCACAAGTGGATGCACACAGTAAACCTTCATATATTATCTGGCACCGTGTCAGTTTCACAACCATAACCTACTTCTGACTGACCCCAAGGACCCCGTTGGCCCCGGAGATGAGGGCCACTGCCATCGCCTCAATAAAGCCTGAGTAAACCTCTAAACCCCCACAGCCTCCCGTCAATTTACTGACTGTAAGCTGCTACTGTTATCTCTTTCTATCCTCTGAGACATGTTCTGAACAATATGGGCCCAGATCCATTTCACTATACAGTATCTTCAAACTGCTGGTTTTGCATGATTTAGCCCATAAAATAGCAGTCATTTTCCAAAAATATACAGTTCAGTATTTTGAATGATCAGCCAGTTGCTGTGTTTCTGTTTTTTTGTACTGTATTCAAGGACGCTACAACAGCGGTGTCTTTTTGTATTTAAAGTTATGTTTAGTTCAACTTATTGCTGATTTAAAAAGTCTCACAGTCAAGTCAAGCAAGGTCAAGTGTATTTGTGTAGCCCAGCATAATGTCTCAATGGACTTTTCATGCCTGGCTACATTGGCAACAGTTTTCAACCCAACGAAAGCTATCAAAAAAAGACAAGGATTTTTTTTTGGTTTTGTTTTAATCCATAAATAAAAAAACCCTCAGGAGAGGAAATTCAGAGATAAACTCCATCTGCTCAGACAGTTGGGGGCAGAATAGGAGCCATAGGTGAGGAAAAAACATTTACAGAAAATGAAGAGAGAGAGTTCAAACAGTTGGTAGAAATAAACTAGTATTACGGCCTTGTGGTTGGATGCCTCCGCCAACTAGTCAAGTTGCAGTTTACATCCATGTCTGTCCAAAATGTCGTCACTTCATCATTTTATCCTATTACCTATTTGTGTGTAATTTCCATAATTAGCATATGAATTCTTGAGTTATGGCCAAAAACGTGTTTTGTGAGGTCACAGTGAAGCAGAGTAATGTGAGTAAAATCCCACAATAGGATTTTAATTGATCCATTGATGCAGTAATTACAAATAAAGTATGCATGAATAAGTCTGATGTCAGCTCTTCATGTTGTTCAATGGGTTAGGCAGAGGTTAGGGGGAGGGTATACTGTAAGGGTGGTCAACTATCTGGGAATTCAAAGTCAGCTGTCCAGAAACATTACATCTTTTTTGTTATGTTGTCAGAAGATCCCACCCATAAGACAATCAATGGACATGCAAAGGATGTCTTAGTATAATGTACAGCATGTCTTTACAAGCAGTGAGTTTTTTACATTGGCATTACCATGCAGTGCAGCCCGGTCGCACAAAAATGCGTATGAATGACACGATAATGCGCAAGGTAAAAGTGTGTAGTAAGAACGCCATTCCTGCCTTTAGTGTGTCTGCACTGACCGCAATGTAAATGCATCCAGGTACAGTAAAGATGCTACGCTCAGAGCTAGTAATGTTGAATAAAAAGTGAGAAAGACTGCTTATGGGAGGGGAGGTGGATGGCTCCAACAAACACAGGATTTTCAACCAGTAGACCGGTGTTTTGTAAGCTAAGTTAGTTACTTTTGTTACGTGTTATATTGTTTCCGTACGTATTGAGCTCACATACTTATCTTAAGGCCAACCATGATGTTTTTCCTCAACCGAAGTGAGCGTTTTTGTTGCCCCCTGCTGGTACTGTACCTTCATAAATGTGTGTAATATGCATTGCTTGGTGAGGCAAAATGTGACATTGACATGCTATCCTCTGGTGGACAGGCTAGTCTATGCAACACACACTTTGGCATGATGTTGGGTTATGCAGTGATATTATACATAAAAAAAAATGATCACTGTGATGGATAAACTTTCTTGAGCAAGTTTTCAAGTCCCTGGATCAACTCAAATGCTTACAGAATATTTTGGTGTCAGAAAAGTGTGAATCTATTCCACTTCCATGGGAGATTTGCCACATTTGATGTTGGAGTTTAAAGTGTGCGATATTACCAAGGGAGTGAGTGATCTGGATTCAGCAGAGATGAGGGCGGGTTACTGTTCTGTGTCCTTCAACTAAAGGTGAAGTTTCAAGTCCTCATATCAGCAGGAATTCATATGCTCAAGTGTCTTTAAGAAAGACACTTAAAACCCTCTTGGTGGAAGTGAATGTACTGTCGCTGACTCTGCATAATGATATCCCTGGAGGTAGGCAAGCAAATAAAAAAGAATTCCCTCAGTGCAGATCAATAAAAGGTATCACATTAGTGTATATATGAGAGAGAGTGTGTTGAAGCTAAGTGTACGAGTCGTAACATAACCTCTCCTCCACAGGGACGAGTTACAGCCTCTGACAAACAACATGCCGTTTTTGGCTTTGTCTGAAATGGGTCCTTGTTCCTTTTATTTGATGGGTTGAAGGGAGGCGACAAGGAGCGAAAAAGGTCATATATTGAGGGTATGTGGACGCAGCGTCTATTTGATCCATCCTCTGGCAGGTTGTGAGGTTCAGATAAGGATCAAAATCTGATCATCTAAAATACTGTGACAGATGTTCTCAATTACAGATTAACATCATTTCTGCACCACAGATTCTGTATGACCTCAATTTCAACAGAGCCTCATTTCACTGAAAGTGCACAATTTTCACTCTTTGAGTTACAAAAATCAACACGACCCCCTTTCCAGGAATTGATGAAAACAAATTTAATTAACTTTTTTTCCGGACTGAATATCACCTACAAATGATACAATGACACAGCAAAAAGCTTTCATAGACCTGGAGCGATAAAAACTTTCTCAACAAATTTCTCCCTTGACTTAGAGCAAGTAAAGAGAGAATATGTATCAAAATTGGATTTCAAAGGATTTCAGGCTCTGACAATATAAAACTGCCAGGCTCACCACATTGACGAAATGTCTCCAAAGTGTTGGATATAGATTTTTTTGAAACATCAACTCTTTTAATGATTGCAACTACAAAATCACTTTCAGGAATTAGTCTCACAGGCGGTGCAAGAGGAGAGTGAACCTGGAGCTTTTATTAGAGCATAAATAACATAACGCAGATATCCGGCAAACTGTTTAGAGAGGATAAACAACAGCTCGGAAACATAAAACCATTGTCTAGTGTGTGTGTGTGTGTGTGTGAGTGAGTTTATCTGGATTATCTCACACCTAGCGGCCCAGAGAGAAGGGGTCAGGACATTTGATCGCAACAACTACATGATAGACAGATTACATACACAGAAAACAACGCATGAACATGCATACACACCCAAAACACACGCATACACTCCTCTGAGCTACATGCCTACATGCTGTAATCTGGAGCTCAGCTTGTCAGGTGCTCATAGTAAACAAAAAGGACTACGACCACAACAAGGCTGAAGTTCAGACGGAGATTCTAGTTTGATCCATATAAGACCGCTGTCAGCAGAGACTCCACACTACGCTGCAGATACACGTCACTGATAAACCACAGTATTACACTCATTTACACTGAATAATAACAGGATAAAAGTCAAGTTTCACTTTCTACTGTGTGTCTCTTTGTCTTTTTCTTTCATTGAGTTGGCTATATGACATTTTAAGTCAACATTACTGAATTAATAAATTGGTCAATTTTACTCTAAATGGAACCATAATTTACTAAATGAACATCATGCTGTATTGAAGAAGACTTGAAACTAGCGATTGAGACCATAAACTCATGTTTACAATGTTTACTGAGGTAATAAATCAAGTGAGAAGTAGGCTCATTTTCTCTCATTCTCATTCTATACAATCAGACTTCTTTCTGCAACCAGAGGAGTCGCCCCCTGCTGGCTATTAGAAAGAATGCAAGTTTAAGACACTTCAGCATTGGCTTCACTTCTCAGATTTGGAGGTTGCCCACCGGTCACCATATAAGTCGTTTCTAGAAGGCAACCCACAAGTTGTGAAACTCTCAGGAGATGGTTGAGGTTAAGCATTGTCCTCGAATGGTTAAGAGAGGTTGTCAGGTCAGCTTTTTAATGGAATGATTTGGTTTTGTCTTTGTTTAATTATCATCTGTCCTTTGCATTAAGACTCCAGATGCACCAGGCTGACACACTTTCTCCACTCATAATCATAATATGTGAAGCTCACACTTGACTCATTATATTATATTTAGCCTATAATGTGGAGTCAACCATGTAGGCTTAAGGCTGTAAACCACATGGTGAAGTCTTTAACAACATGGCAAGTTAAGCAAATATACAACAGGACTAATCTGGGCTATGACAAACAGCCAAGTTTGCAAAGTCAGAGAAGCAGGCTCATCTCGTGCAAGTCACCCTCTAACAGTGCTAAATAAGTTGCATCGTCTCTTGTTATCTGAACGCGGTGCTCAAATTTGAGCAGCGAGAGATCTGAGTGGTCCGAGTGCACTCGCTAAAGTGCTAACGCAGGTTGTGAGGGTGTGCAAGTGTAGCGACAGAGTTCTGTTCAGTAATTCTTAATGGCTTTTAGCATCAACCGTAATCATTTATGACATTCTCTTCCTCTAAAATGACCTTGTACTTGTTCCGTCGCCCCACGCAGCACTTTATTCCATCACTCACTTTTTTTAGACAGCCCGCCAAATTCACATGCGTAACCTAATTGCGGATCGGTAGTTCACGCAATATTTGTTTCTGATTGTGTGTGACTTGCTGTGTGTCGCTTTATGCATATATGAATGTAATGTTCAATTTGTTATGGACGCATCACTGTGCTTGTACCCAATGTTCCCAGGTATACATGTACAGTGATGTACATGTGATACAATTGCATACAGTGTGAAGGTAGCGTGAGAAGACAATGAATGTTATGCAGCCTTCTACATGTATCAGCTCCTATCATCTCTCGCCTGGCATCTAAAAGTCACATGCATTCAACCACGAGAAAGTGCATATACATGTTTATGCTACTGTTGTTTTTAGCTTGATAAGCCCTTATCCACAGGTGTGCACATGGGAGCATTACTCTGTGGCGTGTGCATTTATAGATGTATGGAAACATGCACTGCAGATTTCACACTGCTAGTGTGCATTCTGCATGCACCTATGTGTGAATGAAGTCACTATATATAAGCCCTGCATGTATGCATGTATGTGGATCTGCACTGCATTTGGACCAGCAGTCTGTCTAATGCCAGTTTGTGTGTGTGCCGGTGTTTGTGTGTGTGTGTTTGTGTGTGTGTGCGTGTGTGTGTGTGTATGTGTGTGTGTGTGTGTGGTGAGAACAGCTGCGATATAGAGCCTGTCGTGGGTGTGAGGTAATTAGTGCAGAAGATGATTGTATTATTTGGACGGCCGACCAGCGCCGGGGTTCAAAGTGAAGGGAGGCAGGTGAGCTTGTACGGCCTGCAGCTGCATGTTAAACAACTCAAATGGAATCACAGAAGTCCCGCAAGGGGGGAGGAAGAGTGGGAGGAAGAGGAAGGGAGGAAGGGAAGGGAAGGTGAGAAAAAAAACAGAAAGAAAAAAGGAGAGTAGCAAGCCAGGAAGGGACAATGGTGAGAAGCCAGTGTCACAAAATTAACACCAATAAGACAAACTCATGCAGTATTTTTGTTTGCAAATTAAACTGCTGCCAATGTTCCTGAACAAATTCACAACAGTAAAATGAGCTTCAGGGTGCTCTTCGCCGTACAGTTGATACATTGTTTAAAAAGGTAGAGAAGTGCTACATGGCATTGCTGCCCTGCAGGCTACACCTACACTTAAAGGGATAGTTTGGGTGTCTTGAAGTGGGATGTATGAGGTACTTATCCATAGTCAGTATATTACCTACAGTAATATAGTGTACTGCTGTGGACGGGGCAGGCAGAAAAACCTATTTTAGCCACCTAAAAGAAAAGCCCACCTAAAAAAATCAATATCAGTTAAAGTGTATGCTGCATGGTGTGATTGGTTAGTTTGTGTTATTGTGTGACTTTGGTTAGTTCAGATTCACCGAAGTCACGACAGCACAAAGAAACTAACCGATCGAGGCAGCGGTAGACCAGCAACTCCCGTGTTCTGCAAGGTAAAATTACTGTTTTTTTCAATGGAGTCTGGTGGCTTTGGCGAGAGAATAACAGCTTCAGTTCCCTGTCAGAAACATAGACTGTATAGCGGCAAGGTAAACTAGAGAAAATATTTAAAATATAGCGTACACTTAAACTGATATACATTTTTTTTAGGTGGGTTTTTCTTTTAGATGGCCAAGATACGTTTAAGATACGTTTTGCTGCCGTCCACAGCAGTACATTGCTTTGCTCCTGTGTGGTAACTCCTGTCTGCTTCTCCAAATTGGGGGCGTGCCGACCGTCATCTAGTGTAGGTAATACACCGACTATGGATAAGTATGTCATACAACCTCACTTCAAAACACCCAAACTAACCCTTTCAGCCTACATCTACATCTATATCACTCTACAGTCATCTAATATCTATAACTCTAATGACTAATTCTCCTAAGGTGCGTTCAGATGCACCGGAAAGAGAAATTTTGTGTATGTGTGTTGTGTGCAAACGGCCACTGCACATTTGGCATAAATGTGCAAATATCATGTTAGCTTGGGTTTTATTTAATGACCATCACCGTGAGCGAGAGACATTGCTGTCATGTTACTGCGCTGGATGTCCCTCGACCCCAAAGATTCTCTCTCTGTGGATGCACTTTGCAAATTTCTCAATTCTCTTTGCGCTGTATCTGAGCACACCTTAGTACAGATCAAGTCCTGTGTACCTGCTTTGACTGTAATGTTGGAGTTGGGAAGCAGCACGGACATCCACGTGATTCGTATGCAGCAATGTTGCATTAGAACATCAGTTATATGCAACTCAGAAGTACAATATACATCTCAGTAAGTAGCTAAACAGTGCACTGCAGGTCTGACTGTTTACCGTCTTGCGCTGTTTAACATCTACACACATCTCATCACAGCTAATAAGAACCAAATTGATTTGAAGAAATCTATCTGCTGGGTCCAAATATCAAGACTATGTTTTGCAACACCCTTTAAAGCCAGCACTGAGTCTGAATACTGAAGAAGCTCAACGTCACTGTGATTGAGTGGGTGCATTAGTGATGAACACTGTACCTGTTCTGGCTGGTTGGCATTGGACAGCGGTATCACCATCCAGATGATGTTGAGGTTGTTGAGGGCAGCGCTGGTGGTGAAGGAGCAGGGCAGGACGGCTGCTTGGCCGCGGGCCACCTGGACACTGCTCTGGGACACCGTCACATCCAGCGCCCGCACACACACTGCAGGAGGAAGAGTGCGGTGATCATTCAGTGTCTTGAGCACATATATTACCAAGGCGTAAACAAGTCAAACAAGAGAGAGCAAAGCAGAGATCTAAACGTAGCAATTACAACTCCCAACAGATGCATCTTGCACGATCTTTCTTATAAATATTTGCACTTTGTAAGAGAAGCAAGCGAGTCTCCCTGCAGGCTATTTGACTCACCTATACCAGTGAAAAATCTTGCCTTTAATGAGTCAAAGATACAGAAAGAAAGACAGACACGGATAGAGGAGGGGATGTCTATAAATACAAGTAATAATGAGCAAAACCTCTGCCATGTCGTACAATATTTTGAAAAGCAAAAAGTCGTGTTTAATCTCTCCGTGCGTCCTTTCTCCGCGTGCCTTTTCATCTTTACAGCAAAACAAACATGATTTCTGAACCGAGCTCCTCTTTTGAAAATGCTCTCAGCAGCTAAACAAACATCTAGACCACACTGTGAAGGATCACATGAAATATGCAATAGTTAAATGGGGAAACACGATAGGCTGTCTCTTGAGTTATTCATTTCCTAAAACAACTTGCTTCTTGCTGCTTTCATGGGAACTCGGTCTGTATCAATACATACTAAATGAACATGACAAGTGGGGATAGCGGTGGTTATTTTGGATACTATTTACTGCTTCCTGTGCGTATGCAGCATACAAACAGCCATGATAGCTTGTTGTCTTGGGCAACAAAGGTCTTTTATCCTCTCAAACTATACTGAGGAGCCGCTTTGCTCATCTGGACTCAGCTGTCAGCCGTAACAGACCCACAGAGACAAATGTGTACATGCAGCATCCTATTTCTAGACCAGCTAAAGACATTACAGCATAAATTAAGTTAGATCTCCCCCGCAAGCATGTATCCATGTCCAAAAACCCCAATGGGAAGTCATCTTATCTCAACATGGTGAGGAGGATGATGGCACTGATATGATTACAGATAATTGATCATGTCCTGTGAATCGTCCTTGTTAGCGATAATGTAAGATGATGATCTTGCCATAAACCAATAGCAGAAACCACCAGCATGTCATTTGGTTGGTACAGTACGTAGGAGTCAAAGCCAGATGTCAAGTGCAAGCAATGATCACCTTGATCGAAATATAAATCTAACAACCAACGATATATCTATTTGCCACAAAATATAAGGCATCTGCTGAGAACTTCAGTGTCATTTCTGCCGTATTTGGGTTTTGAATATCACCATCACATTCTAGCTGACAGACTGCCTGTTGCTTCCTCTCGGTCTGTCCGAAAACCTGCAGACTTCCTACGCTTTCCTTCTGCTGGCAGACACCACGCGCCCCGCAGGCTCACTGCTGGCACAGGGGAGATAGGCAGCGCTCAAACTGCTCCGCTCAGTTATGGTTCATGAGATACATTCTTGAAAAGACTTGCCATAAATTATGCAAGCAATTTCACTTAAAGACATTATATCCCACTGGAATGTCAATATGTATCATTTACAGTGGTATGATTCCTCACTGTAACTCGATTGCTTAAACAATAAGACTGTACGTTAAGCAGTCTCTTCAGCGTGCACGCCACAATGCGGCTAATGAGCTCCCATTACCCCTCGTGACATCCACAATCTCAGGCTCATCATTATAAATATCATAAATAGCAAAGTCTTAGGTCAACACTCTAATCTGACCTTCCTATATCCTCTGTGTACACAATGTTCACTTCATGCGCACATCGACCTATGTTCTTATAGGAGGATTAACGGCAGAGAGGGGAAAGTTCACACAAAAGGTTACAACCCTAACAGAATTGTATTGGCAGCGAGAGATCATCGTTTTCAAGTGTTTATTCTCATGACGGCATAGATATTAAATGTGCTAGATTCAGGGAGGGAGAAAGACAGAGGAAGATTGAAGTAAAGAAAGAAAGAAGAAAAGAAAGAAAGAAAGAAAGAAAGAAAGGAAGAAAGAAAGAAAGAGGAGGTCCTAGAGGAATGAAGATAGAAGGAGCATCTTATCGTCTCTAAGCCTCCTCCAAGGCAGCAGTCTCTCAAGCCCACAACAGCTGGAGGGCTCATTTCAAAACACTGGATTAGGGAACCTCTGCGCACAGAGCCTGTAAGCTCCCACGACCAAAGAAGAAACACACACACACACACTTACACACACCCAAAATCACAAACAAGCACGCCACATACTGTATGTATACAGCGCGCCCTCCAACACAGACACACACATGACATCCCACCCACAGCCATGCACACATATTCAAACTCATCAGTGTATGTCATTGGTGACATACAGTCGCCCTTCAGGGACACATCTGAGAGACAGAGACGGGAACGGCTCGACAGCTCACCAACTAGACTACACAGTTGCTTGGCATTGCCTCATTATTGCACACACTTCTGCCAAAGCTTTATGCGAGCTCTCCAGCACTACTCTTGGAGCATGTCCGGTAGACAGCCGCTCCTCCAGAATGAATAGTGTAAAGGGTTTGATATGTGAGGGATGAGTGGTGAGCGGCTCATTGTCAAATATGGCCACCCGGATACAAAATGCATTCACTACAGTATGATGTGTTTAGTGCTAAATTACATTATTCTAGTCTAGGTTTCAGGAAATATACTCTTAAAGACAGGCCTGGTTTGGTACTTTATGCTTTTCTCTGTTTTGTTCTTTTCTTGCATGTTTCTTTGCTGCTCCAGCCGAGGGCTGAGTGCAGCACAGAGTTCTGCAGTCGTCTTCATGTCTCCAGGCTGATGTGCACAGGTGTGATGTCAATGAGCTGTCCATCTCGTTAGGTTTACCATCCAAGACTCTCCATTTTTCTGTCGACAAACATCTTGTTCCCTCCTGCTCTTTTTTTTTCCAGCCCTGAGCTGTCCCGAGGCTCAGAAGAACCCAGACCAGCCTGGCTGACAGAAGACAACTAACCACGCTATCTCTCCCTGATGCTGACCATCCACTGCCCACTATAATGTATACTTGTAATAGATGAGTGCTGCTTTGTCAACTGTGTTAGGCCCCAATCAAAGACTGACTGATTTTAACTCAATTTAGTCAACTGCCCACCGACTAGAATGACATATGAAATCAACAAAAATATGTCGACGACAGCAGCTCTTCAAATATAGATTATCAAAATCACCACCTCACTGTTGACTCAGTTTGTGAAATTTAGACATTTGGCAAGTTATCAGTTTATCTGTGAGCTGCAATCATTTACAAATAGGAGCTTCCTGGTGTTTTGGGGAACACTGTCAAGATGAGATTGGCTGTCTGTGATTGGATAATATTGCAAATTATGAAAACTTTATTGTCTACAGTGTATACATAAAATAAAAACATGCATTCACCATAATACATGCCATAAAAACATGCGTACGACAATGCATAGGCCTACATCAAAGATAAAAATGTGAAAAGCTAAAAAATAGATGTCTCAGCAGTACATATTCATAAAAAATACAACTCTTAATACACAAGTCTGCACCATAAAGAAAGCGAATGGAGGCAAATGTGAAAGCGAATGTGTTTCGAAATCATATTTGGCATTAATTTAATTAATTAAAATAAAAAATAGCACCATCCAAAATAGATGAACCATGCTATATGATTTTAAACATAAGAAAAAAAGTTAAAAAGGGATTTACGTTTCCGTTTTTACCATTATTCTGTTATCTGATGATGTCATTTTTATTAAAGGATTTTGAACCGTTCCCAGCAGACTAGAGACAAGTTATGAGCATTTCTGATCAAATGTTTTGTAGAGTAGAAATGACAAAGTAATGAAAAGAGAATGAGGGAGGAAGTAACAAAGCCCAACAAGAGAGGAGCAAAGAGACACGAGAGCAACAAAGCGGTGTGACGGGTGGGCAGAAAGTTTGAGCGGTAGTTTGAGAAGGGAGGGACAAAAGTTAGACAAGGAGGTACAGAGAGAGGAGGAATAAATAAGAGATACAAAGGGGAGGAGTGAAATAGAGGAGGATAGGAGGGAGGATGTTGCTGTTTCCAGAGAGGCCTAATTGATAAAGTCACCCCAGGCAGCGCTAGCAGTGCTTGTGGAGTGAAGGGGAGAACCAACAGCGCGGCTCCGTTGAAACAGCTCTCTCTCCTCATTCGGGAGCCAAGTGTCAAAACTGCTGTTGATTAATGCATGAGAAAACCATACACCTCAGAGAGCATGGAAATCTGTGCGGGTGTATGTGTGTGTGGGTGCATGTGTGTGTGTGCGCTCACTTACTCAGTCAAACTAAGGTGCAGCCATGATGGGATGGAGAACAAATGCAGGGTGAATGCAACACTTCCACTCTCTCACTCACTCAAACACTCACACTCTCTCTCTCTCTCTCTCTCTCTCTCTCTCACACACACACACACACACACACACACACACACACACAGAGAGACAATCCCTGCTTGGCAAGTCATTTGCATCCTGTGTTTTTATTCATGTGGCTCTTTTATTCATAGGCTTTACTTTTATTTCAGTTTCAAACAGATGCCCCTGATGCTGTGATGTGATGAGCCTCTGGCACAGCTTCAGTGGGTGGGCTGGGACACACACACACACACACACACACGCACACAAACACAAGCACACACATGCACACACACATGCAGTGCATCTGTTTAAGTGAGATGATTGATGATGGTGCTACAAGTCTGACTAAAGTAAGGCAACAAAACACACATCAATACTCGTGTAAAAGTCCTCTTTTTCTGACGCTGAGCCAAGTTTCTCCTCTCTGCAGGCAACAGTGAATGTCAAAATCCGTCAACTTTGACCTCAAATTTACACCCATGCTTTTAGGTTTGAACCTCATTTTCCGTGACGTGCCAATAGTATTCATATTTTTAAACCAGAAAGCAACATTAACATCGCAGTCGGCCGGCTTCATGCGTGCATGGCCACCTTTTGTCAGCTGCGTTTTCTCCCGAGCGTGAGACCTCTTTAAGATGTGAGAGGAGAAGAGTTAAGAGGCAGCGACGAGAGATCGAGCATAAAATCATGCATCTCCTGCTTCAGGCGTGACAGTTGGCAGCTCTGATCACATTTCCTGTTTAATCTGCATCCTTTCAGAATTTCTCTTCGGACTCATACGCCATTTGAGATTGCTTTGGTGCTTTAACCTCCACACGAGAACTGAATCAACTGCAAGGACAAAAGAAATAGCAAAAGCATGAAATTAAACACAGGCATGAACACATCCACACGTGGATTCCTGTGCACCGACACCTGTGCCCACACACAAACGAAGCTCCGTGGCCCATTCTCTTGCAGTATGACCCAGGGGCTTCATGATGAGCTGTGTTCATGTATGGCGGACACTGTGATGTTGCCGCTGCCCGTGAGGCACCAGGGCGAACCAACAAGCGAGCAGACACATTCGCCTGAAACTCAGGTGGTATAGTTGTGTACCCAGCTGCTCGGTGGCAACTCATCAAGCACCATGCTCAAAGCACTGCCGAGGTTAAAAATAAAGTCACAAACCAACTCAGTTTTCATCCTGAGAGGGTATTTAATTACAGTATACTGCTTTAACAACGCTTTACTTCGATGATTCTATAAATCTTTTCTAATGGGTCTTTTTGAATAGTTTGGCAAGCTTTAAAATTTTTTAATTTTCGTTTTTTTGTTTTCTTGCCGAGACTTATGACAGCATGAGAGTTAGCTCAGCTTATCATAAAGACTGGAAACGGGGGAAGTGGCTAGTCTGGCTCTGTACAAAGGTGAAACAAATCCTTCAACACATCTGTACAAAAAAGGAAGTGTGAAAACCTTTTTACACTTCAGTTTTCATGCAAAGTAATTAAACAAGAAAGTGTTAATTCGTGAGTTTCAGAGGTGTTGGTACACCTACACCTTGTTGCCCCCTACAGCCAGCAGGGAGCGACTCCACTGGTTGCAAAAAGAAGTCTGATTGTATAGAAGCCTATGAGAAAATGAGCCTACTTCTCACTTGATTTATTACCTCAGTAAACATTGTAAACATGAGTTTATGGTCTCAATCGATAGTTTCAAGTCTTCTTCAATACAGCATGATGTTCATTTAGTAAATTATGGTCCCATTTAGAGTCAGATAGACCATAAAACAGGGGATGCTTTAGGGCGTGGCTACCTTGTGATTGACAGGTTGCTACCACAGCGTTGTCTGGTCTTCTTCTTACAACTTTAACCCTTTCACAGTGTGTTTTCAGTTCATGAAAGTTAATTAAAACCTTTTTAGTCGCCTAAAAATGTCTTATTCAGTGTTTGATTGAACTTAGCACCACCCTCTTGTGTCACTTTTGGTTGCAAAAAACCAAGATGGCAACGGCCAAACACCAAGATGACAACAGCAAAAATGCAACCAGAGGCTTCAAAACTTCAGTCCACAAACCAATGGGTGACGTCACGGTGACTACGTCCACTTCTTATACACAGTCTGTGCTGTAGCTTTACAATTAATGTACTGTACATATCAATCTTCTCAACTAATTCTCAGCAAGAAATAAGCGTGTTTTCCAAAATGACAATCTATTACTTTGAGCTTTTGATGCAAGCTATGCTGACCATCTAGCTGCCAAGCTCTTGATGCTATACCATCTAATACCATAAGATCTTTAGAATAACCACTCTAACTACATCTGATAGTAACAAACCATTACTAACTCTAGATTTAGATAAAGACTGTAAGAGGATGTTACACGTCAGTAAACAAACTGCGCCTTTAGGACAGGCCTGTTTATAACCGTAGTCCATAGGGACCACATTAGAAAAGGTCCTCATTCATATTTCAAGAAGTAAATGTTGGTCCCGTCTTCTGTGTACAGAAAACCCGTGCTTACAACAGAACTGCATGAACCAAAGCTGAAAAAATCTCTTCATCTTCTGCCTGCGTGCACTGTCAGTTCAAAGGTTGTGCATATTTTATTCTAACTGCACGTATCAGAAGTACTATAAGAGCAAAATGATGGTGTGCGTGCAGCAAGTTGGTACATGAATCAATATATGAAAGACTCCTTAGGGTTAAACTCTCTGATTGTTCTCTCTAAATTCACACTCATTGGGTGAGGGATTTTGGTGGGTCACAGGGAACTCAGATGATGTCAGCTTAACGTCTGTCAGAGGTTTTGCTCACATGACTTTGCCCATTTAATCCCTCCTTTCCTTCATTTCCTTTCCTTTCCTCTCCCGTCCTCTCCTCTCCTCCATTTTTCCCTCTTCAAACCCTCGCCCAATGAAAGAGCCTTAAAAATCTCTTGCTCATCCTCCCCCTCATCCCCGGCCCCGCCCCTCCCAGTTGACCTATTAGCCACAACAGCCAACTCCCTAACAGGGCCCACTGACTAGCCTACATAGCTTAATACTCTCCTCTAAACTGTACTGAGTCTGACTAGCCTGGCTTACTGCGCTCCTAATGCACTACTACTATACACATACAAGTTATAGCGGGGAGCATTGGTCCCACTATTTCCTCACAGCCTCGCTGTCACATGAATGGAGAGTCCGTCAGATTTGTATAGAAGGGGCCAGAGTTCACTCTCATTTTTGTTAAATCATAACTAGATTATTTTGGAATGCATTGCAAAGATATTACAGCAAAACAGATGTTTCTCAGAAAATGTGATTCGTGGTCATTCAAAGAATATTGGCGTTTTTTCTACTCCACATGACATAAACGCTACGCACTTGACCAGTCTGGTCCCATGTTGGGCATAAAGGAGCATATATCACATGAGTAGCAGAGCGTCCCAACTTACTCCTCATGAGACGGCCTGTTTGAGACATTGAAGCGGACTACTGTAGGTTTACCTGTGTTTCTCTGCAGCATACAAGATCAGTCTACCACCCTGAACTCAAAGTTGTACAATAAGTTGCTGTTTTTTTTTTTCTATAATCTAGATGCAACACCACAGTTTAGTGCAGAAAAAAATGCACAAAAGAATCAATAAGAAGCAGTTAAGGGATGTAACATTTTATATATTTCAATATGATATTGTAACATAGTTAGAAGTGTCATGAATTACTCCTCCCATAGAGTGGTAAATATGTTTAAAATAAGGAATATTTCCCGTTTTTATTATAACGATCTAAAGACTGATTGCTAATGCAAATCAAATGTCAGAAAGTTATTGCGAACAAGCCGTAACGGGTGATCAACCAAACTAGTGTGCTCGGCTGTGTGCACCGAGCGAGCAGAAGGTTAAAGTAGGCCACTGCCCTCGTGCACAGATAAGCCTGGGCATTGGAAGACTACTGCTAAAGCAGCAAACAGATGGCTCTGCACATGCAGCCCCGGACACGGCTACACACACACACACACACACACACACAATGTCCAAAAAACATCAAGTACCAACTTCAGTGGACTACACTAATCGCAAATATACAGCTCCAATCAAAAACATCGCTCCCATGCTCGCTCATACAGCAAAAAGCAAACATGCTGTTTTGCAAATTACCAGCACATGTTGCTCACTATGTTGTTTCAAATGACAGCTGAGGAACCAGACCTGGATTTCCCCAAAGAAACAGACTCTTTTCCCGTCAGCCACCAGCCACCTCGCAGCCATCATACCGTCTCTGTGAGTAGTAACTCCATTTCCCTGTCAGACTTGCATGTTTGGCAAACCTGTCACAGTGTCTGCACGTAAATCTAACATCCTGGCACGCATACTGATCTGCCAGTAAGATGACATGATTGGCAAGGGGTTCTGTTTTGCTATTTGGCAGCTGCCATCCTCAAGTCCCTTTTAAGTGGGTGACAACGGCCTGGTTCTGCCAAAGATGTCCGAAGGAAGCAGCCAAGCGTGTCTACATGTGTGGTATGTAGGTGCAGGTGGCATAGAAGTGAAAGTTAGCAGGACGAGAGGTGTAAGAAAATGCAGCACACCCAAAGAAAAAGTACCTTTACTTGACTTGGATACGAGCAATATAAGATATTACGCAATCGTTTTTATTATTGCATAAATTGTATTAGGTATTTTATATACACCACTTAAATACACCACCATGCAGGCCGGTTTGGAAAGGGAAATGTCCCATAAAACTATGAGAAAAGTATTATCTGAAGTATTCTCCAGATGTTTCAGTGAAACCGCCCTGAAACTGTTGTGTTGTGGAAAAGTAGCACAGTTTCCCTCTCTGTACTACGTCAGCAGGTAAGGCCAATCTACTGACACTCTCTCCACTGTCTGCACAGCACAGGTTACGCAAATACAGTCTAAGCTTCTCAGTCAGTCAGCCAGCCAGAGCCTCACAGAACCAGCCAGCAGATAATACTAGAGGACTATTCCTGGAACCAGCATTTAGCCTAAGGTAACCCTGTCTGTGGCCCCTTAGTTAGTAATTGGCTTGTAGGCAGAGATTGCTCTCTTACTTAATTGTCTTACTATTCTTTGTTCTTTTCTTTGTTGCTTTTCCCACTCAATCTGCCTGGTTTGATCTGCCACCGCCTCTTTATATCTCTCGCTCTTTCTTCCTCTCCCTCACTACAGTACCTCTCCAAATGAAGACAGTGATTTTAAGCCCGCCAACACTGGCCGGGCCTCCTGGGAGCAGAAGCAGCTTCTGCCGGTGATTTGGTCAGTACAGTTCTCCAGCAATAAGGGCCCGTAATGATTTATCGTCCGTTTGAGTCCCTGTGTGGCTCACCTTGAAGATGAACCTCCGCTCAACTCTCTGCCACTACTGTGTACTATCGGAGGAAAGCAGAGAGCGAGGCTGGAAGGCACAGCTGAGGCTGAGGAGGGGCAAAGTCCTGTATCTGATTTCAGATGTTTTAAAATGGTTCAATTTCAGACAGCTTAAGATATGATCTTTATTTCTTAATAAAGTCACTACTACTACTTGAGTATTAAAGCTATACCTTTACTGTCATTATTCATTTTTATTTCTCTTTTTTACCTTTCTTTAGCCAGCTAAGTTTTGCCAGAGGTGATGTTCTCTGTTATACTGAACACCCTGCGCCACACTCACATGGTGTTATTGTCAGCCTTCACACTGGAACTAAACTGAGTGCATCCTGTGACTGTGGACCCGAGTAAACTGTGCCTTTTTTTTTAGATAAAATGCATACTACAGTAACAGTGTTTCATTTGTCAGGCAACTACAGTATAACACAGAGCAATGTAGTGTAATATAGCAGCCCGGTCGCATAAAATGGATGGATAATATGCATCTGCATAATTATTATGCGCTCAGAGCTAGTGACGAAGAATAAAAAGTGAGAAAGACGACTTATGGTGGGCGGGAGGGGAGGTGGATGTGTCCAACAAACACAGGACTTTCAACCAGGAGACTGGTGTTTTGTTTTGTGAGTTATGTTAGTGACGTTTTCGACGTGTTTTCCGTACTAATATCACGTTGTTTCCGTACGTATTCTACTTAGTTTACCTATTTAATTTAAGCCAACCATGATGTTTTTTTTCCTAAACCTAAGCGAGTGGTTTTGTCGTCCCCTGCTGGTACTGCACTATACACACGTGTAATATTCACTACTCGTTGAGGCAAAACGTGACAGTGACACGCTATCCTCTGGTGGACAGGCAGGGCTATTACACGCTTTGGCGAGAAACCAGGTTAAGTATAGGGGGCCACTGTCTGGGCAAGTACAGGTGGAGATGAATGAATGTAAAGTCAGGGTAAGCAATGGGGTGATGGGAGCCTGTTTAACCCGAGACCAGGAGAGAGGGGAGAGGAAACACACACAACAAACACATACAAAATGTGGAAGGTGTTAGATGAAAGGTTAGAAAAAAGAAAGGAATGATGCACCAATACACCTCTGCAATTCTCCATACTCGTTTAATGGTTATAAATTATTTATCAGGACATTAGTGTAGTGTTATTAGTTTAAAAAAATCCTGTTTATCCGTCAAGCTACCAGCTTCTGCAAAAAAGGCTACCCTTTTGGATGTTTTCATGTTTTGTGTTTGTTTGTTTTTTTAGGAGGATCAGATTAGTAGAACTGGGAAAAGTCTCTGGTACCATTGTTGTGTTTCAGCCTGTTAGCATGCCATCTGTCAGCAGAAACCAGGTATTAATGTGGAGTCAGGGTGTCTGACCAGTCCTGAATCAGAGTGTTTTATGAGGACAGCAGGATGTCAGTCAGGCAGACAGTCAGAGGACTGTAGGGAGCAGAAGGAGCAGACCAAGGCCATTTCCCCACAGGAGTTACAGCTTCTTCAACATCTCTCACAGGGAAATGCTGCTTTTTTTTTTTTTCATTTTGTCAAAATGGTGTCCTTCATGACCTGTCTTTCTCTCTCTTTCTTTTCTCTTCTTCCTTCATGTTATCAGTCTGACCTTCCTCCATTCCTCATGATTAGTAAAACAACAAGCCAAGACATAAAATCTATTCTTTCACACGTACACACTCTATATGTAAGATCAGTCTTGTCAAACTTGCGCTATATTTGACTGAGAACCCATTGACTGCACTTCACCAGCTGTCTCACACACACACGCACACACACTTGCCCTGAACTTTTCTGCCCCAGTGTCAAAAAGGTTTGTGATCTCCTTGTGGGCAGCTGCTCTCCGCTGACTCTGCCATGACATACGACCAGTCAAGTGATGCGTGTCGTTATTTAGAGAAGTATTGACAACAAATATTGATTCCCTTGAAAAACCCATTTTAATCTTATTTCAAAAATCGTTTTGTTTACCTCCCGTCTCATTTAGTGACACCATTTACAGATCAGCACAGTCATCTTCTGATGAGTTTTTTTAGTCGATCCAGGAACAGAGGAGGGGGGGGTGGCTGACATGGATTCTTTCAAAATAGACATTTCCAGTTTTGTGTAAACAAGCGGTCTTGATTAATTGTGCACTGATGCATGGATGGCATTTTTCAATGGCAAACATACACATGAGGGAAGTCATATGAGAACTCTGATCATATTATATCATTACATGACCAGTAGTATCCAATAACAGCTAAGCTCAGCCTCCTTCTATTCAATTTATTGCATCGAAAAATGGGTTTACATGAAACTCAATTTATATACTTTGTTACAGGAAAAAAGAATTAGCAATTGAGGAATTATCAGAGCTGATAGTCCCAAATGGAAATGCTCATCTTTGAACATCAGTCAATCATTATTGTAATAAAATTGCTGGCACAATTACTGCATCATTCTCTTCTTTGATTTCTGTCTCAACCAGCTCTGATCTACTTCTACTAATCAGATGTAAATAATAAGCCGAGGCACATTTGAAACATTCATTTGGAGAAAACTCTAAAGAAAAAAGTGCCTCTGTGTGGAGAGTTGGGTCTTTTTTTTGCCCGAACCCTTTGATGTGTGCCTGTGCCTACAGTACAGTAGGTGTTGACCAGCATGGTTGATGCGTTCTAACTAATTCTGCTTTTGGATGTTTGATGTAGGTCAAACGCTGGCTCAGCAAACACTGGGAACCAGCCTATACTCTCATTCTGCACGCTGGTCAAATTTACATCCCATTTCATTCAGAGGAAACTTTACAGTACTGTAACGCACGCACACACACATACACAAAGACACACACACACACACACACACACACACCTCCATCGTTCTTCTACTATTCAGCAAAAAACAGCTCGAGAAAAAAATCAACACAAACACGCTGAGTCGGCGCTCTTAAGGCAACGGCTCTTTCCCAGACAGCAAAGGAAGTCAAAAGCACCAAACTCTGACTCACTGAAGAGAAGTTTTCTTACGCTCTGATCAGTCAAAAGCAGCTCTTTGAGCCGCTGACCGGCTTTCAGTACACTCATACATAACAACTCAGAGTCAAAAAGGACGTACCTGACATTTAGCAACAATGATACTTTACTTTTCAGACAAACGGAACAACAGTGATGTTTGTTGCAACACTGTGCTTGGATTACATCATATTGTACAAAAGTTTCTATTATTCTGGCATTCGAGTGTGTTTCTATACATACATGGTTGGATATTCTTCAAATGAGGTTGCCAAATTGATCTGTGTATTAATACATGAATCACAGCTTTAGTCTTCACCTTACCAACATGTTTAACATACAAGGACTACCAACAGAATAAACTACTGTAAGGAACAGCCGTCATAGCAAAAGGTTAACTTGTTTCATCTTAAAACATTATTAGTTATGTAATCAATGTCATCTGAAGAAAAAAAAAATATATTATTATTATTAACATTTCAGGAAAGATACGGATAATTTGCATATTGTATAAAACGAAAATAGCAGATGAGGAAATCGGTGTCTGCTGCATCTGTGTCTGTCTCCTTCAAAATGACAGAGTGGCTCTACCCCCCTGGTAGTGTGTGATGAACCATGGCAAACTTGAACTCAATAAATATCTCCATCTATTAAAACTTCATAGGCAGAATTGGGTGCATTTGGTATTTTTAAAAAACACATTTTAAAACAGAGAACATTGATATGAAGTCATGAAAGGGGAGCTGTTATGTTTTTGTACTTTTCACCTTTCCTTTAGTGTGTTATATCGTTTTGTGTGCATGTAAAGGGTCTTTAAAGTTACAAAGCCCAAAGTATGCACCTGAAAATAAGCATAACAGGTCCTCTTTAAGAACAAATTGTTTGACAAAGTCATGAAAAATTGGAATGATAGAATAAAGCACCTGTGAGATATGACAAAAAGTATACCTCTGGGGTCTGACCCCAGTTGGTATGAGGTTAAGCCAGAAACACAGCACATACTGACTATAAAAACTGACTCATTGACTTTAATTTAAAGTCCCATTGAGGACTCAGAGGTTGCTCACTGTAGGTTTTGTCGCTCCTGCAGCCAGCGTGGCTGCACTTTGGGAGTTAGATAATGCTGTTGTCAGTCAGTGACCTCTTCCTCGGTAACAGGCGCTGCGTAAGCCTCTGTGTGTGTTTGTGTGAGGGTGTGTGTGTGTGTGTGTGTGTGCTTGATGGAGCAGAGCCCCAATGCCGAGCACATCTGCTCCGGACGCCCCTGGCACTGCCATATGGCTGGCAAACACGCCTCCTATTCCTCCTCCACAAAGAGATGGAGTTTGCAATGAAAAGAGAAAATGGGTGAAAATGAGTGTGCGTGCATGACGGAGAAAAAGGCGTGCGAGAGAGACAGCGCGAGGGAAGGAAGGCAGAAGAGAGTAACAGCTGATGAGTGAGGAGCCGCACGTGCTGCCCATTAGGCTCAGCGGACAGATCCACTCCACCTTCAAACACACTAATGTTTTAAACACCCGACATGACTACATTCTTCTATCCACACCAGGCCCGGGTCAAATACTCATTACATAACTTAACATTACATCTCACAGCCACGGTCTTTACCTGACTGGAGTAAATGGAAAGACAAACGAAAAGGTGTTAGAAGTATTATTTTGAGATGATACGTGCGGTGAATTTCACCTTTTAACCTGGTTTAAACTGGATAAGAGATACAAGCCCTTCCAAAACCCATTGGAAAAACAATTACTAGAAGTAAAGGCCTGAAGGACGAGGGGCACCGTGTGGACTGTGAGATTGGAAAGATCTCGGAACATTTTTTTTCTTCCTTTTATAGTGATCCTTTTGACAGTGAAGCACCTGTAGATGTGAAAGGCTACACGACTTATAGCTGGATTCTTTGACAGCACGGCCTTTGATAGGCCTAAGTGTGGCATCGTGGTGGTTATAATGGATTCCAATCTAAACATACATGCAAAGAAACTTCTGCTGCAGTACTGAAAAACATGCCTAAATTTATGACTTCTGTCCAAATCCTCAAATCTTGTGGTGAGCTAATGAAAAGGCGTGTCAGCTGGTTTCGCACATATTAGAGCATGCATTATATCCTTCCATCTTGCTTCTTGGACAGGTACAAAGAGGCAGCTGGTGACTCCATGTGTATCAGAAAGAGACACTTGGCTACACCCCTCCCATCCCAAGGGACTGAGGAACCTAGGCCAATAGAGATATGAAGATATGGAGGAGAAATCCATATGTCTGTGCTAAACATTAATCATTACAGTAGTGTCCATACTGTAAGCTTCAATAACACTGGAAACCCGTCCCCTATTTCCTCAGAAGAGCATGTGAATCATGGATATCACACCATATCACATACAACAATTCAGTCTATTAATTACTAACATTTCAAAGGCCAGTGCACGTACTGAACTTTAGGCCTCACTTCTATCTGACGTGTGAATCTTTTTGAGCATGATGTACAGTATCAGAGGCACAAGGCGTTGCTTTTCACTCTTTCTTCCTGTCCTCCTCGTCCCTATCTCTTCTTATCTCCTCCAGCTCCCTCCTGTTCTTCCTCTTCTTCATTCCCTCCTCTTCTCTCTTCTCCTCTGCTGCCTTGGGCTTTTCATGAAGGCTGAGTTAATATGAGGAAATCAATACCTTCACTGCGTCGGCTGTCGAGGGGCAGGTCAGAGACTTGGTGGTGGGGATAGGGGGGTGATGGCGTGGTGGAGGTGTGTGGGGGGGATATGTTGCTCGATAAACGCAAGCCCATTGATCTTTTCTGCACGTCTTTGTGTGTGCGAGCGTCCGCTGAGACTCCTCAGGGCCTGACTGACAGGCAGTGAGCTGGTTGCGGGCCTCAGGGGCGGACTGACTGTTCGTGAGCGTCCATGTTCGTGGGTAACTGTGGTCATGTGAGCCTTGTATACAAACTATGAGAGCCTTGTTATATTACCAGTGGTGGAACAACCTGGGAAGGAGTATAAATAGCACGCCAGTTTAAGGACATTCAGCATGTCATGATAATGCATTTTACAGTTTTTGTGTGTCATTTAACGCCACTTTACCATAAAACGGTCGGGTAATGTTCAGGCAACAAAACTAAGTTAGGTTTAGGCATCACAACCATTCAGTTAGGTTTAGGAAAAAAAATTATATTGGGTCACTGGCTCAGAGCATATGCATGCGGATGCTATTACATTGCAGTCAGTACAGACTACATCACGTGAATGATTATTATTGTTGATGCATTAACATGTATTGTAAGCTGTATTTTAATTTTGTGGCCTGGTCCAGGGTCTTTATATACTTTACTCTTTACTGCCCACAAACCCTCAGCGGCCCCAAAGGCATTTTAGTTTAACTGTGTGCCGGCAATTACTTTGTCATCTGATAAAATGCATGCGTGTGCACCACAGCAAAATCTAAACTAAACTGATAAGGGCCTTATAGTGGCTCCTGTGTTGTTATCTAATACTGAGGCCCTCTCTTTCAGAGGGGCCTGTGTCATATTTTATGAGAGATGTAATGTTTATCCAAAAAGTAATTAGTAACTACAGCGGTCAGATACAGTAAATGTAGGTGAGTAATTGCAGCGGAATATAAGTATAAGGGTAAACAGACTGCATTTATATAACGCTGTTATGCAAAGCATCATCGGTACAGCACGTGGACAGATCTCAAAATTGCACTTAAATACTATACCTGAGTAAATGTACATTCCACCATTGTAATATTAATGCTGCAGAGGAATAAGGATCTTCTGGTTCCCGGAGCTGGGACAAAAATACTACTACCAAGCATGCTTTGTGCTTCCTACCTGTCACGTCTTCCAAATACAACACAGATATGTTTGCTAGAGTCCAGCCCTTGGAGGCTTACAATAATGTAGATCTATTCAGGGGCTACATATGAGAGCTATTGTACATTATCCTTCTATGATCCATCTTGCAGCTCTGACTCTCTAGCTCTGTCGCTCGCACTATATCCCATGTATGAAGGAAAATCCATATGAGCTGGACAGGGAGACCGTGGCGTTATTAATGGAGCTTAACATCCATCTAAGGGGGTTTAAAATGTTGAAGGCTTGATGTGTTAGCCTTAACGTTTCACTCAAAGCGGGGAGAAATGGTGTTGTCACAGAAATGGCAAACTGGCAGCTGGCTCAATATTTCTGAATGTGTGGTTAAAATGACACAGTAGGTTCGGCGTGGCGCTAAATGGCCCGCCAAGACTTTCACAAGGAGTGCCAGGAGGTTATTTACAATTTTGGCATGTGTGAACCTGCTATGATTCATTCATTCATTCATTGCTGCATCAGATTTGGGTGCAAGTTCAGCAGAGTCGCGGAGAGTTAATAACATGCACGCTGTCCTGTTTCTATGAGATTCTTTGTTTGGGCCTATCTATTCTCATGTGCACACACACACACACACACACATATATACATACACACACACTCAAAGAACACACCCCTCAATAATCAGTTGAGCTATTCACTGCTCGGGGCTACACACAGAATGAACGCATTCATCACATAATTACTGTGGAGGCAGTCACACACTTCATCAGTCTATTCCTGTCTCAAAGAGCCCCGGAGAGAACAGCGAACGCATATGATTTCCAAAAGATATTATGAGATTCTTATACCTCCATAAGGAGAGTCAAAAGAGAGGAGCAGGATTTGCAAAACATCAAAGTGACATCTTGACTGATTCACACATCTACGCCCAGGCCGTGTTAGTTGAAAGACGAGGATTCAAGGAAGGCGGATGCTCGCATCATTGAAAAGGCTGATAAATCTTTAAAAAACCTCTCCTATACTGAGAAATATCTTCAAAAAATGTAACTGTCTTCCTCACAAGGGATGATAAGTGGCAATTCAGAGAGGCATCAGTTTGAAATCAGCGGGGCTGAGGAAGCCGTAAAGGCAGAGGTGTCTGTAAGGGATATTATGATATAAGGGCAGAGATATAAAAGGTGAAGCCTTAATGCCGGGTGATGTATGATGCTCGGGGTGAGCGGGCCGAACGCTCACATTGGGAGGATACTGGAAATCAATGGCGGTGTAGAAGACGTGGAATGGTGAATGTGGCCGTGTTAGACCTCTGAACACAAAGGAGGCCGGAGCTGCCTAATAAAACTCAGTGATTAGTGGGAGAGGGGTGGAGTGCAGATGTTGCCAGATATAAATTGTGGATCTATAGGACATTAAATGGGTCTAACATAGACTGAGAAGTGGATAAATGCATGGATCCAATTATTGTGGCCTGCACTCTCTTCTTTTCTCAACCTTTCTTTCAACATTTTTGTTGGTTTTGACATTGTATTTTCAAATATTTTTACTTTTATTCCAGCAACTATGTCTTACATCTGTGTCTTGCATTGGTGCTTGTCCTGTGAAGACCATGCATCTCCAAAACGGGATTTCTTTTTTACCATGAGCTGAGTTCAACATAGAGTTTAGTGTTTTATTTATCTTAAAGGAGTAATATGTCGCTCCTCCGGTGTGACTGATAGCAGTTTGCGTGTGTTAGCATCACGGTATTAGCCAGCAGCAGTAGTTGAAATCACTTCAACAGCTGTGTGTCTCAAATACTCGCTGCCTTGATAACCCAGCTGCACACGAACCACAAAGAGATGTGCCGAGGCTTTACAGGTCGGGTAGAATCTAACGCTAACGTTATCTCTGTTGATCCAGTTGGTTTTGCTTGCTTCCGTGGCTGCAGAAGGCCGTGTTTGCGTGCCAATTTGTTTCATAAGTGACAACGGGGTGTTGGAATGGGCAGTGAACAGGATCACAATTGCCAAAACAAAAACAGACTTTCCGGACCAGAATGGAAATGGAAATTGCTGTCAGAGAAGCCAGTATTTCAATCTAGCATGTTTCTTTAATCTCTGATGACATGTTATGGTCATTTTATGATTTATTATAGTAAATATATTACATATTGGTCCTTTAAGAAGTGAGATAAATCCCTCATCCCACAAAGGAAGAGTTAATCCTTCAGTTTATCGGAAAAAAAATCTGAATCACGTTATGTCAATTTTATGACTTGCTTTATTAGTATTTGCAGCAGATGGATGAGGGTGGGAGGATAGGGAACGTTTTTGTGACAGTGACATGAATGATAAATGGACTTGCATTTATATAGCACCTTTCTAGGTCTTCTGGACACTCAAAGCATTTTACATTACATGTCAACATTCACCCATTCACACACACACATTTATACACTGATGGAAGAGGCTGCCATGCAACCTGCCCATCAGGATCTAATCCAAATTCAGACACCGATGGCACAGCCTTCAGGAGCAATTTGGGGTTCAGTATCTTGCCCAAGGACACTTCAACATGTGGACCGGAGGAGCTGGGGATCGAACCCGCCGACCGACCTTCCGATTGGTGGACGAGCTGCTCTATACCTCTGAGCAACAGACATGCCCACATGACATGAAGATGAGTAAAAGGGAAGGCGGCCAAACAGAAGGTCATAGAGACAGAGGGTATTTTGTGGTAACATTTCTCCCGCACTACACGGTTCCCCACTTACACTACATTAATAAAAATAGAGGCACTCCATAATGCAGGTGGAAAAAAATCTAAACTAAAACATGGGCTACTCTTAAAAAGTTCACCTTGGTGAGATGCACTCCATGTAACCTGGACTTGACCTGTTTGTCCATGCTTTTGAATTGTCAAAATAATACAAACACATGAAAATGCAAAAATATCCTTTTATGCATGCAGACATGGCGCTTCTGCATTTTGGAATTGAGGACACATTTCCACATTGTGGGCAAGTATCTCCACCTGTAACATCATTTATTCAGAGAGCTGTCCTGCATTGAGCACCAGCTTGCCAACATTTTTGACCAGATATGCACAGTTCTTTCTCTTGTTTTGTTTGTATACAGACAAGAAGTCACCCCGAAGGAATATATTAAGTAATAACGATGCATTATTTCACAGTGAGTCCAATCCTGTTATTCCAATTTTCATTTTGCCTCCTTTCATACTCTTTGCTCTTTTAATCTTATCCCCTGTCTTGTTGCCTTCTCGTCTCATTTGCGTTAAATTGTACATTTCCCTTTAGAGTTAAATCTAAAAGTGTAAATTGCCATTTCATTGGCAAAAAACATGCTGCGTTGTTTGATCCCACCCTTTCCCTTAAGAGCTATAACGACACAAATGGCCCCGTTGGCGTACAGTAAAAATGACAAATTAAGAATTAAGACATTTATTGATCAAATCATTGACTAAATCCACTGAGTGACAACGTAATTTCATTATGTTCCACAGCTGTTAATGGCTTCAGAGAAAGTAATAGCTCCATATTGTTGGAGCGCTTTGTTGTTTTTCTCTCCCTCTCGGTGGACGGAGACATCAGGGGGTAGCGCGGGAGGTAGCGCTGTGTGAAGTTTTTGCGCTGGGGCCAATGAAAGCTTTTCCATCAGAGCATCATTTACATTCAAATTAATTCCATCAAAAGCAAAGCTGAATGTTCAATGAGCGGAGAGTGGGGCTAGCTGTCATCTCCCTCTTCTCTTGAGGGGAGGGGAGAAAGAGAAGAAGAAGAAGAAGAAGAAGAAGAAGAAGGGGGAAAGAAAAGTAAGGTGATGTGAGAGTTAAGAGAGTGAGAGCAGCATCTGATTTTAGCATTTGAGTGATAATCATTGGAACAAAGAAGCTCACAAACGAACAATGACTGATTCCTTTGGAGAGGTTTGGTGCCAAAAAATGAAACAATGCGAGTAATTTCAACAGCGTGTCATTTATCCGTCATTCATTGATCACTGTTATTAGGCCTGCACCAGAACAATCATCACTATTGATCCATTTAAATCAATATTAGAGCTTTAAACTCATCACACGCACACACACAGAGACACACATACACACAGCTTTGGGCAGGGAGCAGCCCAACAGCCTGCCTGCGGAGGCATAATTGCATAGCATGTCAAAAACACTAATAAATAAATCAGTGATTACTTCCCTTTGTGAAGTGCTGCAGCCCCATTATTGAATATTCATGTAGGTAAATACATTCATGCAAGCTTCTCTCCTGGGTTTTACAGTTTGCTTTCTCTTTTTTTCCCGTAGTTTTAAAGCCATCTCTTCTCTCACTGTTCGGGGAAGAACACAACAGAAATGCTTTGAAAAGACACGAGTGCTCTTTATGCGTTTATGTATCATACATATGCATATTTTAGAGCCCCTTGCTGTATTATAATGTTTTCCCCGAGACTTCTGCATAATGCATGAAAATCAGTGGATATTACTTTTGTTTTTTTGACCCTCAGCGATCAATTTGATAGAGAAATTCAAAGCTGATTGCTATTGACAGAGGGTTATTGATTCCCGATCCCCTGAGGCCGATATCCGTGTAGCGTGACATACACAGTGTAATTTCCCACTCCATTGTTTCTGTAATATCTCATTGGCACGGGGACGAAATAATACCACCTTTTTGACCTGCTCGTCTCCATTATCTCTTCCTACACACTCTCTCCACTTGCAGCTCCGCTCTCCCACTCTCTCCCTGTCTCCTCTGATATCTTCATTGCATGAGAATGTTTGCTCCGTCTCTTATTCACTCTCTTTCTCACATTCTCTGATATCAGCATTTGTACACGAGCAGGCGTCTGCGCAGCCCAAGTTTAATGCATGAAATAGACTGCGCACGCACAGACGCACGTCTACATGCATGCAACTCACACACACACACACAAAAACATGCACATACACCATTGATGGCAACTTAGCCTGCGTGATTACTGTGACTCTAAGCTGCTTAGGGGTTCTGTCCCATCTGGCTCTGGTGTTTGCGACATCATTCAACCCCCCTCTACCCCACCCAACCCCACACACATCGCCCCTTTCCCCCATCCTCCTCCTCCTGTTTCATCCCTCGTCATCCACTCTCCCCATACACCAACACACACACACACACACACACACACACACACACACACACAAACACTCATACACACAGAGGGAGAACAGAGGCGGAGCAAAAGGGATGATAATCCTGCGTAATCTGGGTTTACCAACTATTAGGGCTCGGCAGTGTTTTCTTACGTAATCTAATCATCCGTAGAAACGTGCAGTCATCCACCGGAGTGTGTCTCATTGTGTATGTGTGTTCAAAAGTGGAAGCCGGAAGGGATGCCTCCTTGTGCCACCTGGACCGCGTGGGAGGAAACACACACACATACAAAACACACACACACACAAGTACACATGCACAGGCCAGAGTTTAAAAAATACAGATATAGATTATAGTGTAATGCCACACATATGCAGGTTAGAGCTCACATGTGCTTAATCCACATGTGTGGCAGTACATGCGTAGACCCCCACCAAAACACACACACACACACACACACACACACAGAGAGAGAGAGAGAGAAAGTCTGTAATTTAAAGTTTAGTGCCACATCAGAGGGCGTTCAGACTCCAGCTGCTCTAATAAACCTTCTGCCTTCTGGTGATGGAGGAAGCACACACACACATAAACACATAAACACAGTAAATGCAACAAACAAATAAAAGTTTAGACCCTGAACCTAACAGTATCTGCTGACTTTTTTGAGTCAAAGTACATGAATGTGGAAGACATTATCCATTGCGATGGAAGATGTGTTTTTATTAACTCGATCTCATTGAAAGGCGTATAAATAGCACGATATTACAAGGATATTCTGTGTCATGAGAAAGCATTTTAGCCTTTTTGCGTTTCATTTGCACGCCTCTTTATGTACACCATGCAACAAAACTACGGTTACGGCCGCAGTTAGGTTTAGGCAACAAAATCACTTAGTTAGGTTTAGGAAAAACATCATGGTTGGGCTTAAAATACGTACAGAAACAACAAAACTCAACGGAAAACACATCACAAACATCACTAACATAACTTCAAAATAAACACTTTGGGACACGAACACTGGTCTTGTGGTGGAAAATCCTGTGTCTGTTGGACCCGTCCACCATAAGGAGTCTTTCTCACTTTTTATTCTACGTCACTACCGGAGTGTAGCATATGAGCACTGAGCACTTTTGGGACCCTTTTTACATCTTACATCATTCACATTAATGGACGTAAAGATGGAGAGAGCTTGTTAATGTGTTTGAGTATTAATGAGACGTTGAAGTTAACTCCACCAACACATACGTGTTGTAGAGCTGTGCTACACAGTGGTACGCCAGGATAAGCTTTGAGAGATACAGTAAATATTGCATGCCTAATCTCATTTATATAAATCAATGTTATGTTGCACTGCGCTCTGAATTGGACACACAGAAGTTACGGGGTGAAACAGATTGAGAGGACAATATATAGTTTCATGCTGCAGCCTTACAACATATGGAAAAAAGGGATTAAGTTTATCCATATAGTGAATCATGCAACACCGATCTGGCGCGGTGCACTATCCTCTGAGAAGATCTAGGGATGATGCAGAGAGCAAGGGACAAATCCTCAGAATACTTTATTTTCTGTTGCAGAAAATGTACTTGAATGTCTCATTGCACTTGACGCAGATGATCCCGAGAGGATTTTATTTCTACATCATGAGAATAAAAAATAAATACGAGGGTAACCATTAGTTCCTCTCTAAGGGAACGTAGGAGTGACGTTGGTGATAGAAGTCAAATATTCACGTGCATTTGCAGCAATATCTCTCCTCCGTCAGTGCTGCTCATAAAACTACCACATAGCAGTCCGTCTCAGAGCTTTCTGCACTTTTACTCCAAAAACCTCCAGAGGATTTCCCCAACAGGACTATTACAGATTCCATTTCAGTGAGAGATGTCATTTTCTCATTTCTGTCGCTTTCTGTCTGCATCACTGGCTGCGCTGGCTTGTCTTTTCTAACAATCTCTCCCCACCACATCTCTCTCTCTCTCACACATTGTACATGCACTTCCACAAGCAAACAAGAATCAACTTACATACACTGACACAACTTCTATTCCGCTTTTCATACATACTGGCCTGAAAGAGGTGGTAATGACTCAGCTGGGGGTCCAATCAGTAATACTTTCTCTCATACATGTGACGTCAATGGTTCCCCAGTGGGGGGGCAAAATCTGAAATAACACAGTCGTTTTTTTTTTTGTTGCTTTACTCTGCCAGATAGAAATTTCCAGTTAACCATCTCAGAAATCAAACCTTTATATAACATTGCTCATTCGTTTACACCTGTAATGAAAATTTTAGTTTTGAATTATACTGTATATGGTGAATGATTTGATTTGTGTATCTCTGAGTTTATGACACTTGAGTATTCTTTGATTTGAATTGTAGTATATTCCTCCAACATACATGGCTTTAGTTTTATCTTCCTTTTAAAGGTGCAGTGTGTAGGATTTGGTGGCATCTTGTGGTGAGGTTGCAGATTGCAACCAACTGCTAGGTGCCAAGCGTGTAGGAGATGTACCGAGGTCAACGAAAAATGTGCAAAAACAAAGAATGGCCCTATGCAGATATAAACGGCTCATTCTAAAGTAATGAAACCGTGCTTCTTAATTGCAGATGATTATACATTAAAGAAAACATACTTATTAATATTATATTCCAATTCTGCCAATAGATCCCCTAAATGTTAAACGCTGTTCCTTTAATAGAGACTTTTGAATATATTCATTAAATATATTGGATAAATGTATTGACTGCTTATTGATCTTTTTGTGAAAGTTGAGACAAACTTAATTTGGATTCTTGATTCTTGAATTCTCTGCTATACTGCTCTCATTTAATTGTTTGGGTGGTGATTATTTTACTAACTTTATTTAAGGCTTGTCAGGTAGTCTTATTGAGACCTGAGAACAAAAAAAAAAACAATTAGAGTAAGACAACCACACAGCTATGTAGTATAAGCGACAAATCAAATAGAAACAATTAAAGAGTCAGGAAAAACCATCAGACTATAAAATTGAAAAAGTCTATTTTGAGAACGTTCGCAGTTTATTCAGGCACCTATTGTACACGTGAATATTGTAGAAATCTGGAACTATCATGTGAAGGAAGTAGGCTCGTACACAAAGATGTCCAGGTACCACCTGTTACATTCTGTAATCTGCATTGTGGACAACATGACACTCTAGAAATAGAACAATGTGGGTTAAATACTGAACTCAAAAGGGGCAGGAGCAAACTTTGTCCAGGTGAGGACCTTGATATTAACCAGGTTTCTCTGATGGGTTCCCAAAGACATTCAGCAACATCCAGAGCAGCATTTTTAACAACCATTTAGGAGTTCCCAGCATAGAGATCATTCTCTGCTGAATATCTTGATTGATATATGGTTTCTTAGCAAAATTAAATTTACATTTACCTTATTCAAATTTAATTTTAAAGGTTGTTAATGCGAGATTAGGAGCATTTCTATTGCCTCTGCGCGGGCCTCATGGTGACGGCTGAGCTGGCGGCTCACAGCTAACGGTGCTAACAGCGTTAACAGTGGAAACAACAGGCAGTCAGAGATAACGGTGTTAACCTGAGGGGGAACCGGAGGGTGGGTGAAACGCTTCCTCGATGACGCAGTCGGTCAGGCGGCGTTATCAGCTGTAACCGCCGTATTAGAGTAGTGCAGAGCAGCGGCCGTGAACTAGCCAGTGGGGCACGCTCACAAGCATTAACATGCACTAAAAGCACACGCGGCTGGTCCGGCTATGTCACTAAAGAGAAGCTCTGATTACAACACACAGAGGGAGAGTGACAGTCATTTACTCTCTGCTCAGGTAGACATTACTCCTCTACGTATGTCTTTACATAGTAAATAGTTGGTTTGATGCTATCAATGCTCTAGATATTGTATAGAGAACATTTAAAAAAAATTGAAAATAAAATAGAAAAGGTGGAGGAAAATGAGATTGCCTCCGATAGTGAGTGTGTGTGCAGACTTGAAAATGCAGAGAATATGTGGGGGGGCAAATAGGAGTGAATTAATGACAGAGAGAGAGAGATGAGGCACCCATCATGCTCAGAGAGGCTCACATTATGAATGATTCATGCGTTCATCTTTAACGATATTTGAAGAGCCGTCGATTTCTCAAATAAATCACTTCACCTCCCCCCCACTTCCCCAGAAATGAAAAATGTCTTGATCTTCTGATATTTCTTACGAGGGGGAGGGAGCAATGTATATCTGTCTTGTCACATCCATATTTCACTATATGTTTAATTCACGCACGTTTCATTCCTGACACATATTGCACAGGGCATTGGCAGCCCTAGAAGCTAATTTCAGCGCTAACCTTGGAATGAATAATGAAGAAAATGTCATGTGGGGCCCTTGATGGAAATATTTGCATCATCTGTATAAGATTGTATTAGATTATTAGGGATTGAAGAAGAATTACGGTGGGGACTTTTAATAGCAGCGATAATATACTGTCATTAAACAAAGAGTGGGCTTCATTGTTGAGGGATGACATAGGCTGGCAAAGGCACTGTCTATGCTGGCTATTGTACTGTATAGTCATCATACAGTAAGTGAGACAATGGGAATAAAACCAGGACAGTATTACTGTGTTTGATGGCCAACATTATCACCATTCACCACTCTCCACTGAGAAAAAATAAAGAAATCTTGGCTGAGATGCTCCTCTCTGCTGGAGCCTGTCTGATGGGAACCTTCAGTACAATATGAAGATAGCCTAAGTATATGTTTTGTGCTATATATACAGTAGCAAGTGCTGTAAATGGTACCAAAAGTGTGTGCCTGTGCCTCGCTGTGCTCTCATTACTATTCACATTGGTCCCATGTGGGGACTACTCCTAATGAAGTCGTGATTACTTAGCTGTCTGCGTTCTAGACGAACAAATAATGAGAAAACCAATCAGTCCGGTTACTATGTGGCATCCTTCACCTGTGAAATACAGACCTGTGAGGGGTGACAGTGACGCAGAGGAAATCTAGTAGCTTGGAGCGTGCTGTTGCTCTCGTTGCTGCCACCGAGATCAATTTAATGGGCCTCCATATGGCGCTGCAGAATCAATGAAAGATCATTGCGAATTCCTCTCAGCACTTAATATTGGTGGGGCGCAGGAGAGTCTAAATTTATACTGGAATTCCACTGAGACGTCGCAGAAGGAAATGGTGACTATATACTGTATGTACAATAATTTTACTCTCCCTTCTTCTCCTCCTAAAGCCCTTTAGTGGAGGGTCAGGGAGAAAAAAAAGAGGGAGTACGGCTACACTCTGAGAGTTTTGACCCATATCTGTACCACAGAACTGTCACAGGCTGGAAAATGAATGGGTGACCTTGGTTGAAACTCGTACCCACATCTTGTCTTGGGGATAGGCCTAGAAAGACGGTGTTAGCTTTGGGCCCAGGAAAGGAGATGAAGGGAGGGATGGAGGTACTGAGGAGGAGGAAGGAAGGAGGCACAATGCCAAGAGACGAGGTAATTTTATCCCCCTGCGCAGCGTGTTATATGTTTATTCGATGGCAATTACAGTTTCTATGGCTGGCATTTTCTGGCAAGAAGCAAAGCCGGTTAATCACACACTCAGGAAATCAGCATGCTAAGTTGAAGCACATGTAGCCATTTTAATGCAAGTGTCAGGCGAGAGAAGTGGCTCAGGGAGCAGTCCACGCTATGCAGATGTGACAAGTGTGTCTGTCTGTTGTTGCACCACTTTGTCAGCGGTTATCATTCAGTCCGTAATGTATTCCACATGACAAAGATTATGGGAAATGGCGTTGAGCATAATGAGAAAGAAAGAAAAGAGATTGCCCTTTTTATATCATGCATACACTATCTAATATGAGCCGAGATATAATACATTTGCAATATTACAACAGCAGGGAGATGTCATCTAAGAATGCCAAGCATACGCTTGCTGTGAATATCATCCCAACTCTGCCTCTGATAAAAAAAAACAGAATCAAAGAGAGAAAAATTTTCTCTCATCGGGAGCTCGTCCTCTAGGAACTACTCACTCTTCATGGTGGTGCGCTCAAATTTTTTGCTTAGATCGACAAGAAATGAAGTTCTGTGTGTTGTCCTGTATCGTTTAATAGAGACGGGATCGCCTCGGGGGGGACAGGCAAGTTTAGAATATCAATTAGTATCAACCAATTCTCTGAAATTCTGCTCGGGGTGATGCAGATTTTTTTTTTTCTTCATACAAAGAACAAGCTGCACTAAAGATAAAAGGCAGAGATGGGGGTTGGGAAGCACGAGGAGATACAGTATCTCTGTGTTGCTTAACTTGAGCTAATGTCTAAGGGCTGTCTGGGGTCTTAATTTCTACAGCGTGGATAATTGGCACCTTTATGGGTTGCATTAAGGACAGCGTGTATTATCATTACGAAAAGGTCAAGAGTCATGAACCTCAGATGTTATAAAGTGGGTCGAACAGGGAATGCACGTTAGATGTAATTTATAAAGGGATACCTTAAAATCTAAATACACATTTTCTACATATTCTACATTCATAAATGTCTTACCTTTGAAAAATAAATGACCACCACAACAAAAAAGCAAACCGTGCTCACCGAAAAAACGGCCTTGTGCGAGCAGCTTATTGCGACCCATACTTACGTTTGTTGCATAATATTTTCACGACCTGATCATCATGATATGACCATGATAATAATCATTAAAAGTATGCTCTGTTTGGGAAGCACACTTCCTCATACACATCAAATATGATAAGAACAGAACAGCTGATTTTAGGTGCAGTAGGTGACAACCACTTCAGCTTCGACAATCACTGCTCCACCTGGTGGATGAATAAACCATTGCAACTGGTTTCCACATACATGTACAGCGCCATAGGGGTGTTACGAGTCGGCACCGCGTTCACTACGTAATCACGGGGGAATATCTTTCAGCCAAGTTCCCAGCACAGACTAAGTCATGGATCGGCCCTGGCCCCATCAATCACGGAGGGAGAAGAAAGTCTATGTGGCCGCATAGGCAACGACCTCTAGTGGCCGTAGTGATTATGACGGGAGCAAAGGAGGAAGTCAGGTGACGTATATGTAGTATAAAGAGCGACAAAGTCTGCGTATGGAGGAGGTCGTTGTGGATTGATGGGTCAAACAAACACGGGACTGTCAACCAGGAGACCGCTGTTCGTGTCACATGGTCATATATGTCGTTTTTGTCGTCATTGGCAAACAACCGATTTTGTCGTTGTCGTGTAGGTATGAGGACGTGTTAAAAAAAAGACAACTACACAATAAGAGTGTCCCTTTGCCAACCTGTGTGTCTGGGGAAGCAGTTGGCTGTTGTGTAACAAAAACAGAAATGTGCAAGAAAAGCAGTGACTGTTGAAGCCAAATCATATGACTCTCCTATTACAGTATGTGAGAATGTTCCCATGAATCCCAAAGTGACTGATATCTTACTTGTAACCGGCTTGTCACAGCAAATCTATGTATCTAATCACCTGTCAGATGCTTTTCCTTACAGCAGCTATAGCATCAGTGGGAACTAATTTCAAACTGCAGCAGTCCCAGAAGACCTTTACGAAGTTAGAGGAATCCAAAGACATCTCCCTTAACCAAATTAATAGTGAAGACAGAGAGGCCTTTACAAAGTGCTGGGGAGAGAGAGACAGTTGCCCTGGGGACAGACGGGGGGGATGATCAGCACATGATGCAGCCCTATTTGACAAGGTTACGCCTTGTAAACTCAGAGACACACTCACAAGCGCTGAGACACACAGATGGAAAAGCTCACACAAAAATAAGACGCACACATGTGTGGGTTAGCGGACACAGCTGGGTGATAGTTCACGTCTAGACAACAACTCTGCAGCCAAGGAAAATGCACAGCTTCCAGACTAGCGGAATTATTTAAAGCACTACGTGTTATAAAAACACTGTTTCCTGCCAAATATGCCACAATTAAAAAGTAGAAGAAAAAAACATGACAGGTACATTTTCACCTTGTTATAAAAAGACAAAGCACATTCTAATTCAAGCTGCTGGGAAATGTCTCAGTCCTTGTTTTGAATGATGTTAACAATAGATGTTCTAAAGGAATAAAAAGAGCAGGGCACATCATTTGGGATAAAAACACAAGCTGGTAAAATAAACAGTGTCGAGTCCATTCATCTGTTTGCCATCTAATGTCTCTGGTGGGACATTAAGACGAACCAAATAAGGGAGAGTGAGAGACACTGAGGGGAGATTGTTAACAAACTTGCCATCTAAATATAAAAACTGACAGTCAGTTCCACTTTGCAGCTCTCTCTCCATCACACACTCGGTTTCACACATGAATCCCAGAGAGGCTGCAGCTCAGCCATAAGCCTGTCCAAGGATCGTTTTCAACCCAGCGGAGGTTTGAATCATACACAGCTTCAAACACATCCCACGATAGCTCCCAGGAAGAATCATAAACACCTAGCTATGATAACACAGGGTCAGATTTAAGGCCAAGTATGGAGACATGAGAGGTCTGCCCAGAGACAAGCAATTAGATACAGCACTGTGAGGATGTAGAAGGAGTGAGGGCTATAGTCTTGAAGCTATAACGATAGGAACGTGAGGGAAAAAAAACAGGACAATGGTTTTTGTTCTTTATAATTTTGTTAATTTAATGAGGAAAATGGAAACTGCACTTCTCCAAAATTTGCTGTGTATATTTTTCTTAAACTTTAATCCATTTCTTGTCCTAATCTCTCAATATTTGATGATTAATTAACAGAAAACCGAACAGATGTTTTCAGTTTCCTCTCACCAGAATGTAACTGCTCGAACACAAATTGCAAGTAAGCCAGAATTAAAGCGCATTCATTAGGCGGGTAACCTAGAGAGGCTGGTTTAGATGAGAGGATTTAGGGAGCCTGGTTCAGTCTCTGAATATAGAGTTGGTGTAATTTCCATCCGATCCTTGAGATTTCACACTCGCTCCTGTGAAAAATCACACTTAAAGGGGCTCCAGTAAGCAGGGGCTTAATTGGCTGTGACGTGACATGCATAATATCAGCTAACTCTCTATTTAAAAGAGCACACAAACACACACACACACACACACAATATATTCACAAACACACAGCCAAGTAGATTATTCAGAATGACTGTATCCGCCACACACATGTGGGAAGACCACATCTGATCTACGCATCTATATGCAGCGAGAAAAGCAGTTAAGAGGCATCATGCAAATCATGCAAATAAGTTAACTCACACCTACCACAGCCTGGAAACCGGAGGGAGAGAAAGATATTGTGTGTGCGTGAACTCGGTTGGAACCGAGCAGTAATGAGCAGGTGAACTTCTGTCATAAATCATATCACAAAGAAAACATATTTGGCCCACAACAGGAATAAATTACACAGGCTATTATCATCTCACCACTGCCTGCAGCTGTGAACCTTTACGGTATGTGGAGTTGTTTACATATATGCACAGATGCTTAACCTGTAAGATATTCACACACCGTATACAGTAAAGCCCTCATCAATCCTCAGTAACCCTGACTGCTCGCTAAACTGTCTGAAGCTTGAATACTGCTGATTTATTGCGTTCCCCTTTGATTGATTGCATTCAAGTGCTCTCATGCTTTGGCATAAGCTCTAAATGATTGCAATGGAAATAGATTCTGAATTACCATGCGGTTAGTGACGACTCATATATTCTGTGTAATCCGGCTGGTAATTACATACTCGTAATGTTCTGTGGATTTAGGACTAGTATGAAAGCTATTTATGTATTCACGGTTCACTGTAAGCTGATTAACGAGCGCGGTGATCGCCGGTGAAGACTAATTATTTTGGCCCGTTAGTTCCTTCGGCTCGTTAGGCGTGCTTGCAAGGAATGTGTCCTCTGGTGCTGGTGTTCTGCATATTATAGGACATTTATAAAAACATGTTGGCTTCATTACTGAAAAAAAATAGAGGTCTTTAAATAGTATTTTGATTGTATTTGATTATCTACAGTAGGTTATGTCTTATGAAAACGGCTTTCACAGAGAATACGCCTCGTGAAACAAGCTTTAAGGATGTAATTAGTAAGTCTGAAAGTAATGGTATGGTAATGGCCAGTGGAAATGTTATTCAAGGGACAGATAAGATGAGAATGATAAAAGATGCTTTCTTCTGCCCTGAGGTGCAGTAAATCTTTAGCGATATCAGGTAATGGACATGGCTTATGCTATTAGAGGCTAATTACAGCCGGACCACCAGAGCAGCTAGATATAACATATAGCTGCAGTGATCATAATACACTCCAAAATTAGGCAGAGAGATCACCTTGACGCATAATAGTCGACACAAGTGCAATTTCCTGGTAGGGGATGTGTGCGAACCGCTCAATCTCACAACAAACACCCACACTCGTTGCCCCTCCACACCTCCGCTGGAAGCCGAGACCCAGAAGGAGACTTCTCGACACATGAATCCAGCGGTATGTGGAGACGTCTGGGAAACGGTTCCGAATTAGCACATCGTCTTTGAAAGACAGACAGACGGACCAGGCCCCAGCTTGGTATTTCAACATGACAAAGATGAAACTGTACACCGTGTCTTGGAATAGCCACTTCACTTAGCGGCACCGGCAACTTGATCCCCTCCTCACTTTCACTGGAGTCAAAGATGCCTCTCTCACCTTCTCTTTTACAAATCTCCCTCACACACACATACACACGCACACTCAGTACACAGATAAGTTGGTTTATATGGCCTGGTCTGGTGCGTAAAACTCTCAAAATAACCGTTGACACAATTTCCTCCGTCATTCAAATGCCACAGCTGCTGTGGTGTAAAAATAGTACCGTCGTCTTGAGGTGTCTCTCAAGAAATCATTAAGTCAGATGTGAGGTGCTGATAGGTGATAAGACTCCAATGCCATTGATGGTGAATCATATGCCGCTGACTAAAGACATGCAAAGAAGGGATAAAATCCCGATAAAGCTGGTGCGATGTCTTTACAGTAAGATAAATGTCAAGTAGAGCTTATTTATGACCTGTGTTCATCTTTCATATTCTTCAGTCTGCGTAGTTTCAACATATCTTTCTTCTGCATTCATCTCATGCAACTGCAGACATAAAGCGCTGATCTTAACCACAAATATAAAACTAATCTAAGCAAAGAAACCACTGTTACGGTTCCATTTACTGTGTGAACAATGATCTTTTCAGTATTTACATGTTAAATTAAATCACATATTTAACCAATGAGCCACAATCACTTAGCTAAACACTTGAACAAAACAAACAGAGTGCTTTTTAAAATGAGTTAATCCATTAGGAGCTATAAATGCTTGTAAGTGGTACAGTAGCAATGTCAATAAATAATCAAATCCAACTCCAACTCCAACAAATGATTAAATAGTGTGAAAAAACATTGTTAATTAGGACTGAGTATTGAACCATGCCTCTGTGCCCATAGCACCACACAGAATATAAAAACACTGTCAAATACCAAAAGCTGGTTTCAATATGTGGTCAGAATTGACATCTTTGATCAGACAGTCCTTGATTTAGCCCAACCAATTTTATTCTATCTTATTTAGCAAAGTTATTGCATGGCTGCTTGTGTTTAGATAACATTTACTGTAAGAACTTTGGCACATTTTGTTAAAAGGGCACTCCAGCAATTTAGTATTGCACTTATTGTAAATAAAGTTTGGGGCCCTCTGCTGAGTAGTATTTTTCGTGTTGACTACAGCGAACCCATAAATGAAGAAATAGTTTTATAGAAAAACACGCTTGTATTTCTCTATAATTATTGTTTTGCGATCGATACCAAATCAAAGAATTTTTTCAAAAAATATCAAAAAAAGTCAAAAGAAATCCAGCCCTACAGTTGATCAAACTGCTACTACTTTTAATGCAGCTAAATATTCATAATACAGTTAGATTTGTAGATCTTTGTAGATCTACCTGTGAGCTTAGCCTTATCAGACCAGATCCTGGTTATATTTTACACATTCTATGGCCAGCTGGGTGGATGTAGAAATGAAATAGGAAGGGGAGGAGGATGAAGAGATGCTCGACTGTGATGATAAGGACTCAGCAGGTGAAACAAGAGATAGCTGCAGAGACGTGGTCAGGTGTGAATGTGAGCAGATCGATGGGCCGAGTGACTCGCTGCAGGCTCGACATCACACTGTGCGCGGCAGAAGGCGGAGCAGGCGGCTGCTCAGCCAGGTCGACACAGACACACAGAGCACGACAGAGCCGGTGAACAGCTGGGTTAGGTCACAACCTGTAAAGCCACACTGCCAGAACATCCAACAGGACAGGATAAAACACTGTAGAGCAGAGCACCAAAGTCACACTGCAGGACGGTCCGACCACAGGGTGGCCGGGAGGAGGCCAGGTCTCTTTCAGCTGGACACACATGGGAATGATTTGTATTTCTCATTATAATCATGTCATAATATCATATAATGTCTAGGACTTTGATGACTACGACTTCCTTTTGACCCGCCATGAGAAAAACAGCAACTAAAATAAACAAAAAACTGATATTTGTATGGACTTTCATGGACCATAATAATTACATCATTAAAAGACTATGATGTTATATATGTTGTGTAAATTTGCATCATATGTCAGTTTAAGACATGAGGTAAACAAACTGACTGTAATCTCACAAACTGACATAAAACGTATTGATTATAAGAAGAGCTGCAACAATTAATTGATTAGTTGTCAACTATTAAATTAATGGTTGACTATTTTTTTTTTTTCAAGAAAAAATAAAAAATTCTTTGATTCTAATTATTAATATCTGAATTTCTTTAAGTTGTGGACAAAACAAGACATTTGAAGACGTCATCTTGGGCTTTGGGAAACATTTTTCACAATGTTCTGACATTTTGTAGACCAAACAACTACTCAACAATGACAATAATCATTAGTTGCAGCCCTAATTATAAGATTATAGAATGATTAAAAAATTGACAGCCCAGAATTTAAATACATGATGGGAAAAAATCCTTCATTGCACAGCATTCAGTCAAAACTCTCCGTTCAACAGGCAGATGTTAATATCTAGCAACAAATCCAAGCCCCCCTTTCACTCTTGGTTTTATTGTCAGAGTATAATTATGCAAAACAGATCCAAAATATTCTGAAAACGACCTCTTCCACATTTAAAATTCTATTACAGACATGCCTGATTAGTTCACCAATTACTCAAGACAAGCAGCTCAGAGTCGACTCTGCTCCCACCAACAGTGTGCGTGCAGTTAGTTTGAACCTCCTGCCTCTTTCCTCCAGGCATCAAAAAACCAACCCGAAGAACATCCGTGAAATAATTCTCTCAACCTATTTCACTTCATTGTTTATCTAACCCACCCTTTGAAGTTATTGGTGCTTTATAATAATGTATACTCTGCTTTCTATTAGTGTAACATGTGGTGTTACACCTCACAAAAGCGCTTTCCACTGAAGACCAGTTGAAAGCATAATTCACACATCATCTCTGTTGTGTTGGGAGACCAGCAAGAGACAGGGCTGCAAATAGACTCCAGCATCTGCTAGCTGTTGGACTAAAACTTTAAACACATACAAAGTGATGACAACTCGTGGTTTAAAGTGCAAACTTCTAATTCTACCACTACAGGGCCTATGAGACTGCGCTCAGGATATATGGATTCAATATGCACCCGAGAATATTCAATATAACCCCAAGATGCAGACTCTGCAGCTGAGGAAATTATTAAGCTTTATCATCAGAACTCCTATTAAATATTGTAAAAAAAAGGAAAAAAATCCTGGTTATTAGTTTGAGCTGGAATACACTGAAACAGCAGTACAGTGGGTGTGATCAAGTGGGGGATGAGTGTGACTTCCTTTGGTGAAATTTGTCAAAAAGCTACAACAGATGGGAGAACAATCCTCCAGTGTGTGTGCACGCTTGTGTATCTGTGGCTGTGTAGGTAGGTGCCACATTTACACATCTGCAAAAGCTTTATCTGCAAAGCAAACAGCGTGAGAAATTGTCTGTAATGTCATCCGTTGTCTTTGAATGAATCAAAAAGAATGTAAGTGGTCTCGCAGCTGAACAGTAGACGATGCCAGTCTGACTGGAGGGAGAGTTAAGTGTTGCTATCATAGTGTGAACCGGAGAGGCTACCCACAGCCATTTAGCCAACAAGAGGACAAGCACTGCAAGCCAAGCAGAAGAACTGCCTGGAGCAAGAGAGGCGACTATGTGTGTGAGTGTGTTTATGTCGGTGTGTACATGTGTGTGATGTGTGTGTTGGGTAGCCCACTGACACCGCAGCCTTGCTCTCTTTATGTATCTAACTAGAGTTCAGTGAGTGAGCGAGCGTGCTACGAGAGGCCTGCGATGTGGCAGACATTAACCACAGATAGCACTACACCAGTATTGTAAATTTATATGATTAACACAAGTGATCCGGTTACTGTATAGAGGGGCAAATGAGGACTTGCTCTTAATTTCTCCCCCTTTGTCAAGTGATGTGTGAGGAGAAACTGGTGCATGAGCTGATGCTGAGCTGGCACTGTCAACAACAAAAGGTTTCTGCATTCACCTATTCCTCCATCCAACCATCCGTCCGTCCATCCATCTATCTCTCAGCAATTTCTCTCTTGTTATCTTCAGACGCTTTCATCACAACACAGACAGCCCCACTGCAAAGAAAACATTTCACACAATTCTGCAGCAAAGCATGCATGTCACAGACATGAGTCAACCTGAACGAGCACTTTATACGCCGTTTGTAGCGCTACCAACAATCACTCTCATGTAGTTTAAAACCTTAGTTAACATAGTTTGGTTTCAGTGTAAACTTGGGCATTTAGTGTCAGACTCTGCATGGCTTCTTCTTCATGCTATTAATCTGGCATGGCACAGGCCATCTGTAGCTGACATCAGGAAATCACTGCTCACATGGCGTCTGTGTGTCTGCGTTAGTCTGTGTCACAGAAATGCTGCAGGGGGGAAGGAAAGAGCAGTCTCTTTCTTTCCTCCCTTGATGAAAAAAAAAATTAAAATCAACATGGAGTCATTTGCATTTGAACCAGAGAAGCGCTGTGGTTGAACTCTCTCAGAGGAGGTAGTTTTAATTCCCTCCTCAGGGAGCCAATCATGCACCGGCTTCCGCCATGAATATGTCCACATATAAAATCTGGCCAGCTAACGTTACAGGAGTTACAAAGTTAAAATAGAAACCGAGTACTCTTTGACTGAGTCATCAACTCAGAGTCTTTGTATTATTTACCAGAGGTGTGGACTCGAGTCACATGACTTGGACTCCGCTTCACTTGACCTTGAGCCTTTTGATTTGAAAATCTTGATACCTTACCCCAAGCCCTAAGATTAAAAAGTATTTATTTTAAAAGTGTACCATGAATCAATTAATATCCTGAATCAACAGCAATACTATTCATTCCCAGCAAGCCAATACTTAATTCCCCAGATCCACATTCTTTGAACCTATAGGACAGCGTTCAATGAAGTTGCAGAAGAGAACCATGAAGAACTAAAGTTAAGTTACTGAGCGCCAGTTGGAAAAAATTATACCAAAGATTATTTTGTTTGCGTACAAAAACTATGCAGTTATCAACAAAAAAACTAATTGCAGTATGCAAAATGTGCGGGTCTAAAATCACAGACGGATATGCAAATGGCATTACATCTGGTGAAGAGCGCGTTATAACTTGTTTAGGACTCGAAACTCAAAAGTTTAGGACTTGGGACTTGCCGGTCTTGACTTGGAACGTGACTTGGACCTTGATTTGGGACTTGATTTGGGACTTGCCGGTCTTGACTTGGAACGTGACTTGGACCTTGATTTGGGCCTTGATTTGGGACTTGATTTGGGATTTGATTTGGGACTTGCCTGTCTTGACTTTGGACTTGACTTGGGACATGACTACAAAGACTTGAGACTAACTTGTGACTTATAAAACAATGACTTGGTCCCACCTCTGTTATTTACCAAAGGAACTCACATCTATCTGTTTAACACTTAAATGAGAAAAAACAGCGGCAGCATCAGTACAGGGAATTGATGTGTTTGTTTGCCAGAATAAGATTACTGCTGATAATAATACTGATCTTGTGGCTTTATTATCTCTATGCAGTACACAGTATATGACATAAAACCTGTGGCAGCATGTAATCACTACCTGCAACAACCTATATCTACTGAATCACACATGCCATTACGGCTGTATATGAAGCGAGAAGTGATGGCAGTGGAGGAGCGGCCTGTATTACCTTTTTCTGTTCTCCCTCCCGTCGTGCTTCTCTCATAACACTGCAAGGGCAGCCTCGTTACCATTGAGGGCTGATAAATGGCCAACTTCACCCTCCTCTGCTTCCCTTTCATAAAACAGCTCTGGTGGTACTGAACCCTCCCCGCTGAGCCTGCTGGGTCAATCTCATACCATTACAGTACATTCAGCCTGCCTGCTTCATTTCAGCTGAGAAGCGATAAATATGAGATTGTAAATGGCGTCAGTGTGTTTAAATGAGAAAACGTGACGCAAGCGATAATGTGCAGTATCTGGGAGTAACATTGGTTTCTCTACTCCGACGCACAAGGGTCATTAAACTTCATCTGGTGATTAATTAAATGAAATTTGATTTTCTGTCTATACCATCTTGCATGAAATACGACTCAATGCGGTTCAGGTTAAGTGAGCCGACTCCCTGTTAAACTGCTATCATAACCTTCTGCTCCCACTTGGATGAGCACATTACATTTGAGAGCTGATTCATGAAGGCTGGATAAATCATTGTTACAGGCAAATAAAAGCTGCTCCTTCACAAGCGAATATATTGCAGATCAAAATGAGATGTCCCTTGTGAAAGTTTACGAATTAAAAACCAACAAGTTTTATTTGTCTAGTGGAATAAAGTCGACAGTAAAAAGACAGAGCTGCTTTACAGTAGTGTAGGGCACAAACACACACAGTACACTCCTCACGCTCTGGTGAGGACTGCCTACGTCAGTCCTTTTCTCTCTGCCATCCTCGTTTCTGCTCTCCGCTACATTTAAAGATTTAACAGAGGAGTTCCTGAGCTTTTTTTAGTTGCCAACACTTCATTTAGGCTAGAAAATCCCTGTGAACGAATGTGTTTCTTCATGTTTCAAATCTCACTTCCTGAAGTCGCAACATAGCAAGACGAGAAAAAAAAATAAGTGAGATAAATGAAGCTGCTTTGGTGACTTTGGAAATGTTCAAAGATGAAGTGACATAGTTTTATATTTTTGGGAAAGTACTGAATAAAAATGTTAATTTACTTTCTTACAGAGATGAGAATATTGATAACCCGCTCATATCTGTACCATAAATCTGAACCTTGCCAGCAGGTGGTTATAAAGATATGAGAATGACCGTCTTTTTTAATTGCAACTTTATCTATTATTAGGCTATTTTATAAAAACCTAGATAAAATGTGTAGTTAATTAAACCCTTGTCTGACATGGTGTTTCACTGAGATGAGCTGCTAGTTCATTAACTGAGCTAAGACAGGCTATTCACTATTTAACATAACGTCAAACTGCACACAGACCTATAAAAAAAAATGTAATTTCTGAGTTATTTCTTCAAGGACCAGGCAGACCGTAGAAATAATATCTCCAGCGGGTAAAGGAAACGTATTTCATATTGTTACACCAGTTCTCATTCATGTACGGAGCCTAGCAACTGGACATTTCGGTGCGCTGCGGTCTCTATGTGGTTGAATTTCCGGCCAGGATCGACTCTTTCTGAGGTGCCGCGAACCACCCTGGGTTTCACTCAAGTCTGAGCTGTGTCTGTACATGCCAAATACTAATAGAGTTTACATCAAAGATTTCCCTTCCACTGTGACGGCCGAGTAGATAGATACACTCACACTATCTCTCCCTCTCGCCTCCCTGTTCTCAACCTACTGCCCTTTCCTCCCTCTCTCTCCACTTCCCACCTCCAGCGGTGTTGGTCTCAGGGTGGAGTGTCACCTTGCTCTGCGCCCAGTGGCCTGTGGCTAGATGATGATTTATAGCGGAGGAAAGCAAGGGGTTTGGGAGATGAAGTTGGTGGATGGCTAGGTTTAAAATCACTTGTGGCGGTGTATGAAAGCCATGATGAATGAATATAGTCCCTGCATGCCAATCAAAGTGATCTTCCTCCAGCGTACAGCAGGTTTTAGATGCATCCAGAGGCTCTGGGCCGCTTTGTCTTCTTCTAATGATCTTTTTTTCCTCCGTTCTGCACTCATGTGTTTTAGAATGAAGATGCATGGAAGAAGGTAGTCGGTTCACTCTCCTTAAAGGTCCCATATTGTGCTCATTTTCAGGTTCAAACTTGTATTTTGTGTTTCTACTAGAACATGTTTACATGCTGTAATGTTCAAAAAACCCTTTATTTTCCTCAAACTGTCTGTCTGAACACTGTATTTATCCTCTGTCTGAAACGCTGTTTTAGTGCATTTCAATGGAATTGCAACGGAATTGTGTTGCTAAGCAACAGCTTGGGTTCATGTTTACTTCCTGTCAGCTGATGTCATTCACATACGCTGCAACCGGAAATAAACTGGGACACATTTAGAATGGTTATGTTTAAAACTGTGAAATGGTCTAAATATTGTAGATTTGTGACATCACAAATGGACAGAAATCCTGACGGCTTGTTTCAAAGACACAGTTTCTGATTATGAGCTGTGTGTATTTCTCTGTGTTTCGATACTTTCCCAGTATTTATACGGCACTTAAACCTGCTTTATAATAAAAAAAAAGACCTGAAAATCTCACTTTTTACAATATGGGACCTTTAAGATGGAAATAGCCTGAAGATGCACAAAATAAGGTGGTATTTCTTTTGTTTTTTCAGGTTTAAAATGTGCAGTTCATTCACACTTTGAAGAGAAGCTACAACTCAGATTCTGAAAGGACCAGTCTGTGGGCAAACTCAAATGCATCATTGTTTTAAGGCATTTCAGGATATATAGTTTGTCAGCTAACAATTGCAGCCCATTGTTTAGAAATCATTAAGGAAGAAACCATCTGTTGTGAGTCCGCCGGATGTTGACGGTGAAAAATGGGTTGGTCTGAACAAAAAAATCCCCATTCTTTATTGTTCTGCTTAAGACATTTGTCTGTAAGGATCAGTGCACAAAGAAACAAGTGTATGTGTGTAAGAATCATGAATATTGACGTTAGAAATCTAGAGAGTAATAGTGGACCAGGACAGTAATGAGCCGTCTTTTACCTGCTCTGGATTACCTGGAATCTAATTATTAATTTAAATGCAGGCTTTTGCAAATATAATAAGGAGAGCCAGGAGCAGGTTTTTTGTTGAGTATACTAATATACATTTATTCGTTATGAATAACATCATACATATCAACGGCAGCAAGGACCCCTGTGATGTGTGGCTCTCAGTAAGGAGCCGCTCCCTACGGCTCACTGAATAACCAGAGTGGCACGCAGCATATAAAACAGCATGTGTCTCCTGGATATGTACAGTAGTGACAATGAAGAAGATCTTCAATCTTCTGCACACTGTTAAAATGATCACTCTGAACATCACTTATAGTCTATTAAGTTTCTTTTAAACCTAACCAGAATACATTTTACAACGGGATATTAATAATGAATATGAGTTTAAATGATTTCAGATGATTATTGTTTGGTCGAATATGAATCTTTCATCAGTCCTTATGTGTTTGAACCATAACAGCATGAGTGAGCAACTTGGAGTGGCCAAAACCACCCAGCGACCAGTTGTCCGTACTATATGCATACTGTATGAGTCATACAACAGCAAGTCACACAGACAGATTGTGCTTTGCTCTCCATCTGAGTCCGTTCATATGTCAGCGATATCACAGCTACAAATTGTTGCTCTGCCATCTCTGTCATCTCCCAGTGAGCATATTGTTTGTGGTGCAAAACTGGAAATCTGTCGATCGAGGTTCCAAAAGGACATTTATTTATTGTTTTTCAGTTGCTGCCGAATACAAAATAGGACCAGTATTGTTCACCCAGGATATTTCTGGTGATATTCTTTATTTTTACTCACAAGAAATCGAATGAAAAGACAAAAACCAACAACAGATTGATCACTAAGTATTGCCTGTGTAGCCAAAGCCTGATATATCGTATTCCTCTGTGCCATAGGCCTCCATTGTTGTCCGAAAACACATCAATGAGTCACACTGTTGCACTGGGTGACATGGTCCTTCATTACCATAGATTAAGACAAATGTAGTTTATTTTGAATACTACCCACATACACCAACCTGCTGCTGTAATACTAGAGCATCAAATGTGTATTAATCCACTGCTGAAATTAGTCACAAAAGCATTTACTCCCGTTGTCGGCAAATGTCGGACCGTCTGTGAGCTGTGGCCATAGTTTTTATGGTGTGTCCTGCACCGTAGCCATTAGCCATCGGAGGTTTTTGGCCGATTCAGCATGTTGAATCAGCGGTGGATCTTGGCGCTGGGAGAAATCACTCCGATAGGCTATAGAATAGAAGAGAATTCCTTTATTGTCATTAACCGAGTCAGTGCACGAGAAGAGAAACGGAAGAGATCTCATCTGATCGTACACGGATATTTTCACAGCGACATGACCATTTGGAATAAAGCTATAAGTGGTGAGTGAGAGTCGTGTAAAAATGGTCAGCAAACGCCGCCTTGTTTCATGTTCGTATCATAATCAACGGCTTGTATATCCGCCGTCCTCTGTCTTTCGGTTTCCCTTTTTGAATGACAAATACAGACTCCCGCTACCTGCTGGTAGAGAGAGTTATTTGCTCTCATGCAGGCGCAGAAAGTACAGTGCTAGTTGGCTGTTGGCTGTTGTCTTTGCGGTGTGTTCAAGTGCAACATTTTGGCCACAACAAAAGCTTCATGAGGCAACACAACAGTTGGCCTTCGTCGGCACTAGTTCTTTGATGTCGGTTTGGTGTGTCTGGGCCTTAACGTTTGCCAAAAACTATAATGCACAGCTGTTTTAGGACATAATTTAACTTTTTTCTTATTTCTTTTTTTTTTTTTTAAATCAAGGTATAGGCTTTATTTATGAGCCACTCTTCAAAATGTATGTCTTCAGTAGGAACTAATGAGTTTGGGGCTATGTGCAACAGGTTAGAGAAGTTACAAGGTATTGACAGACAAACTAACATATTGTTGGGTTTTGGTGTTTTTAATGGGATTTATTGAAAATAAGAAAAAAAAAAACACGAGCCTTATCCTTTAAAGGTAAGCAGGTACGTATCATGATGCTCTAGCATAGAAACCTTGCTGTTTTATAGAAGCACCTTATGAAGTTTGACTGTAGAGTCCAAATTGGTTTCTCTACAGCAACTCACTAACCCATAATGTGCTGCACAGCATCAGTCCGTACTGCTAGCCGAGTTCAACTTCTATGAACCCCCGTGGGCTTGGTTCTGGTTGGACTGAATCTCTACTAACAATTTGTTTTCACAATTTGCTCTCACAATTGGTTCACAAATATGGTGAGAAATTGTGGCAAAGGCAATTTGCAGTTAAGGCCGGGGCCGGGGAAAAAGCTGCATCAGTTCATATTTTTTCACACTGTGTTGACTGTCCTGTCCTCCATCAGGATATTTCAAAGCTCTACAACTGGCCCAGTTCCCTGCAAGAGGCGACAATAGCGTCACCACGCAGTAATGAATCAAATTAAGTGGAATGTCAGCTAGGCTAACAGAGCTCTCCTTCTCCTCTCAGCATGAAAAGGAATAGTTTCATGGCTCCAATTTGTCTCTCCCTGCCCTCACTGGCACATATTTTTTGCGTTTCATCTTAAAAAAAAATGTGAAAAAAATGATGCTACTGGCAAAGACATGAGGAGTGGAAGAGGGGAAAATCCAATTGGAAATGTAGAATCTTTATTCATGTAGAGTCAGAGGTAGAGGGGTTGACTGGTGGAGAGCGGGGCCTTACCTTTGGGTTTTGATGTAAATGTATGCGATAACATAAATTATACCCGAAGGGGGGGCTTGCACCCCTACTGTACCTCTCTCTTTCTTTCCCTCTCTCCATCACCCTCTTCTGTGAAGATTAAAGTGTGTAAAGGTGATATGAAGGGAGAGAGGTACTTTACAGTGACAGAAGAAAGAGAACGACACAGCAATATGCCAATGATATGGTGATGAGCAAGACAGGAGATGAAAGTGTACGAGGAGAAAACAGAGAGCGAGAAAGAGGGAGCAATGTTTTCTGAATGAATAAATATGCAGCGAGGCTCGTATACAAGTGCGTAAGTGACAGCTCTTATGTGGCTCTTGTATTCCAAAAAAACAAAAGGTTTTACATTTGAAGCAGCCTCTGGATGCAGGAAGTAAACAAATCCATTCGTTTGTTTGTCTGTGATTAACCTTTAGCCAACTTTTTTAAAGTGTAGCAAATAGTACTTAATACAATTATACCATTATACTAACGAGGATCACCGTGGGAATCACTACAGATTTAAAAGCGTGGCAGTTTCTCACACTGTTGCTCTGATGGACAGAAAGTAAACCAAACGATGAAAAGTTGATAAAGTCCTCCTCTCGATGTAAAGCAATCCTTGTCCTCTGCCAAAACTGGTGTGGTTGTTGCCACACACACACACACACACACACAACAACAACCTAACTTGATGTGTTTTGAACATATTCAGTAAGAAATTCTGTTTTCCTTTTGAAGCGTAATGGCTCTTGTCTTCTGTAAGGTTGTAAGATTTCACTGACTTTATGATTTGATCTGAGACTCTGTATCACATGCTGCATTCAATACACTCAAACAAAGCCCTTCTGTTTGATCCTTAGAGCTTAAAATAGGCTACTATGAAATAGTGTAATGTTTGTTTTTTTCCAAAGTGATGTAGTAGTGTTGTTAACAACACTAAATCCCTCTCAGTCAGGTTTAGTGAGGGTTTACTTCACTACTGTTACTTTTTGTTAATGCAGTTTTGCAATCAAGTCTGCTGTGTGTGCATCATTTGCAAACTACAACAATATGTTCTGTGGTAAAGTGTTGAAAAGTCTCTATCACAGGTGCTGTAAAGCCCCACACCAACACTAATTGCCTTGACTGGGATTACACCACAAACTACAGCCTAATCGTACAGTTAAAATCAACACAACCAAACCAAACATTAGTGTACGTGTTCACCAAACTGGTATTTACTGCAGGTCAATTTTAATTTGTATATTTACTGTAGCTTATTTGAGAAAATCTGCTAAAGCCAGAAATAATTGAAACTTTTAAAAACCCTCCAGACACATACTCTGCTTTGAATAACAATGTGTAGCTGATTTGGTTTTCCACAAAAAAAGTTCAATTACTTAGTTAAGAAATCTTAAAATTGCATCTCCAGAATTCATGAATATGCCGTTTTTGGAAACAAGATGTCCCTAATTTACTGAAAGGTACATTCTCAGAGTATTTGCACTGGAGATTTCAAGTTCTTATATCACACTTATAGAAGTTGGTCCAAGGTTGGCTTCCCAGTTGTGATGTCACAAAATCCTGCTCATACTTACACGTCTTAAACTGAGATTTAAGGTGAGAACGTTTTCCTCTTCAACAGATGAATGTGAAAACAACCTTCTAGTGTCAAACTCTCCACATACATTATTCTGCACAGTAAAAGGTCAAATATTCACATGAGGTAACAATAAGCAAAACATTTAAAGAAAATGCAGATAAATAATTGTGTTTTTGAAAATCAGGAAACCTGCAACACTGTATTAAAAATGTCTTGTCGTGACTGATTTTCTGTACTTCTGTCACAACTGATTATGACTGTGTCATCAGCTACGTTAAGCCTGCATATGACGCATATTGCAATAGTGTAATGATGCGATGGAGGTATTTTAAAAAGAGGACAGCTGTCTTTTTGTAATACAAATGATCAACCTTCTAAGCAGAGGCTAAATCCTGGATAGAAAAAAATAGAAAGATAGAAGATAGAAAAATCTTGTGATTTAAAGAAAAAAAAAAAAAGGAATCATAGCGAGGTGACATGAGAGGGCAAAGAAGAGTGAGAATGACAGAAAAAAAGGCAAGAGAATCAGATTATCCTTGGCCTTTCACTGTGGTTCTAATCCATACTTTGCAATATTGTCGCCCAGAGGGAGGAGAGCATAAATCTGCCATATGACACAGTCTATAGGAACAGTTAGCAGACAAATGGACAGGAGGGAACAGAGGATATTACACTATAGACCACAGTAATCTGTCTCTCTCTACATAGATAAGTATGTTATTATGCTCCCATGGGTAACAAAAGTGTAACAAACATGCATGAGCACACTTACCACTATTCTATTATTGGGGAACTGTGACTATTCTTCAATTGTGTGTCAAAATGTGACACCCTCTAAGCTAAAATAATGCTAATTTATGATTTATTTTAATAAGATTGTGTCATATTTTTTAATTGAAGACAAGAAGCTGAGGTTTACCACTGCAACAACAATCACTTCCCATTGAAAGGCCATCACAGTGAGGTTCACTGCGGATCTGCGAATGTCTTCGCCCTCCTGCTGTCAAGTCCTCACCGCGAGGCTCGGTACCATTTACGAAAACATGCGGCTCGAGCCGTTGAATTTCCAGAGCGCTGTGATGAGAGAGGGGGGTCTATTTGCATCGGCAGTCGCAAACCAAAAGGTGTATCCAATGTCTTGGGGGCACGGGGGAGAAAATGAATAAGAGTGGCGGCATAAGACTGGCTCTCTATATATAGCAGGTAATCTGTCATCTCATTTTTGTCATCTCCCTTCCCCTCGTTTTTGCTTCGAGGAACGAGGGATTGATGAAGATCAGAGGAAGAAAGAAGGGAATCTTGGAGGCTTTGGAGAGAGGAGAATAAGGAGAGAGGAGGAAGGAGGGAGGCTGCGCTGAGCGACTGATGACTGCTGTTTTTAGAGACCCAGTTGCAGCTGGCCAAAGTCCAAGCCAAATAGTTCAACTCTCACAGCTACAAGAAAAAAAAAAAAGTAAAAGTGTACATCTAACACTTTAGTTTCAAAAGATTTCCGCTGATCCCCATCCTACACCGCAAAAAATTTCATTTCCTGTCGACCCGCAACCCCATCGCTGCCTGGAGTCAGATATTTCTAAAGTGGATATTGTTTGAACGTCCTGTCAGATCTGACAGGTCGGATTCCCTGGCAAGAGAGATTAGTTTGAGACAAATATGCCTTGTTCGTATAAGCACACACACAGACACACGAGAAAATACTCCTGGGAAAACGCTGAGGGGTCTTATGAAGCTCCGTCTGATAGGGCTCGCCTTGTGGTCACTTCAAAGCAGAGATGAAGGAGTGGATAAAGAAGGAGCAAAGAGACGCAGGGAAAAAAGAGAGAAGGGGAGGATGGAGTCAGGAGTGAGACATGAGGCAGGATAAAAAGATGGGAGCAAACGGCGGTAGAATGAAACATGGGGAGGTGTGGGTAAGATGAAAGAAACACAGGGAGGGATTACTCTGCAAAAAAAAAGAAAATACAAAAAGAGGGAGAAATATTTGCGTGGGAAATGTAGCAGGACACTCAAGGAAAAGGGCACAAATACAAGTTGTCGCACACACACACCACACCTTCACTCCTGGGGAGATGAATCTGGATTTTAACTCTTTTTAACTCTAAAATATGGACATTGGGGAGAGGTTTGGGAGGCCTTTGTGCAAGTCCCGACTAAAGCAGCAACTTTTTACTGCGAGAGAATCCTCCTTTTCTCATTCCAGAAACTCTCTGATGAGTCGATGTGGTCAAGCCTGCAGGCACGCACTAATACATACGGGAGAAGAGGGGGGATCATTAGAATAACTCAACCATTCGTAGACAGTTATCTAGCTAGCTCCATCTAGAAACACTTTCCCTGAATAATTCACAGAGGTGTAAATAAAATATATGCAGTGGCCTTCACCTAAAAAAAAAAAAAAAAAAAAATTAGAACAAGATCTCTGCCATGCTGAGTAATGAGTTCTTCTCTCGCAGATGAGTTCAGATATGACACGCAAGTGGATGTGTACTGTAATATTTAAAAAAAGACCTTACCTCAAAATTCAGTTATTCACATTGATATTCAAAGAGGGGGCTGTGTTGCTCAATTTAAAACAGAATATTTCATTTATATAGCTGCCTTTGATATGACAGTAAAACATGCCATCTCTCCAAAAACTGCAAGAAAATCGTAACAGCTGTGATTGCAATGATGTCCATTATAAAAAACAATAACTGGGAAACATTGTTATCCAGCGGTGGGTGCTCGGCAGGCGCATTGCGGTCCTTTAATTGTCCCGGAATAACAGATGATAGCGTAACGTTTATTGCTTTTCTCCTGCTGCGAAGAGTGCAAATATTTTCTGCATAATGCATGAGTGCCACGACATGGCCCAAATCATCCCCAAAACAAATAGCTTCACAATGGACATCAGTCCTCCTCACATGCATGACGGACCGCCACACAGACAGATGGAAGGTGGCATGGGACAAGAAATAAAAGCATTTCCCAGTCAGGAGAAGATTAATAGGCCTTTTTCCACGTCTCCCACAGTGTGAAAGATACAGCGTGGTGTGTAGTCGTCAAACCTGTGTGCCAAAACTACAATACAAACGGAGCAAGAATCAATACGCGCTTCAGACTATTCCTCATCGGTGCTCCTGTGATTATGACAATCACTCCAGGTGGTTGGAGCATTGGAGCATGGATCGTGTTGCTCTGCTGGCTCAAAGGACGATGCTTCATGGCACACAAAGAAACTCTTTATTTCCAAAAGGTCAATCAATAAAAATCTGCCTCATTTCCCCCGGCCACTCTTGTATTTCTGAAATTATGCAATAATCGGTCTTGAATGGGACAAATGGGACTGTGGAGCTCCCTAAGCATGTGCTGTACAGTAGCAGAGCGTGTAATTCTGCAATTCAAATTTAAAAAGCAAGAACGGAAAAGGTTACACATTACACTTTACCCAGCTTGCATATGAAACCTCCGATCCAAAAACATCTCTCTTTTAAAGGAAAATAAAGCTGCTATTCAGAGATATTAGTTTAGTCAGAATGAGACGGATGCCAGACAATATTCTCCATCCTGTCCGTTCATTTCAGGACTCTGTTTTCATATCTTTGCACTCCTCTTGGTGTCCAAATGCCAAGGTTGGGAAACTTAAAAGATGTTTCCTGGTTGAGCCCTCAGAGACAGACATCTAAGGACAGCTGCTCCCTCTCTTCCCTCCCTCCCCCCGCACCCCCATCTCTTTCACTCCTTCCCTTCCTCTCTCTGTCAATCACAGACAAAACTTTCAACTCTCCTCTTCCAGCCCCACCTCTCTGAACTCACCATATTTCCTCCCCATCTGTTGTCTGTCCTTATAAAGCTCTCTTACTCCTTCCCAACACACAACTTTTCTTTCATTTACTTACGATGAATTGTTCCATTGAGGCAAATGGGTCAAGTGTGTAGTAGTTAGTCAGCCAGATAGGAAGGCAGTCTTTGTGTGTGTGTGCGATATGTTTCTCTTAGCTCCGATTACTCCGACACAACACTTTCTAAATTAGCCGCCCGACACTAACCACTGCCTGAGCCTCAGGGCCTGACCTCACCGTTACCCGCAATGCCTCCCTCACTTTACACACACCTCAGGTTGGAGCTCAGGAAAAAGACATCTCAACGTGAAAATGGAGCACCATAAAGCACATCAAAACGATTAAAATCTCTTTGTAACATTGTTTTTGCATTCAAAATCTGCTGCTGATATCTTTTATACTGCACAGAAGAACTGTGAAAACATGCTTATACAAAAATATGTATGTGCAAATGGAACAATGTGGGCGAACGACTTTTCAACAGACAGTAAGATAGTGCCACAGTCACTGACCTTGTTAAAGACAAACACATGGCTGTTGTCACTTTGTCATGGCCTATATAATGGTAAGTCCATACCAAATTGCCGCCACCCTTTGAACCCAACTCACGGTTTATATCCTGCAGGTACTTGAAGGTGTGATGATTAATGATAGCGTTGTCGTCGGTAACGAGCAGTGGGACTTTAGCTGTGCCCTTTTTCTTCCGTTCCTGTGGCTGGCATCTGCCCACCTTACACACGGAGAGAGAAAAGTAGTCCTATCCCTGGCTGGAGGGCAGAGCAGAGAGAGCTAACATATATTATAGTCTTGGCACATCAGGAGAGAAAGAATACAATACAATACAATACAAGGGGATAGAATGGAAGAGGATAGAATAGAAATCATGGAACTAGTGTTAGATTCTGAGGCGTGCCACTTATCACTCATAGGATAAATATGAAGCCACCGCCAGCAGCCAGTTAGTTTAGCACAAAGACTGGAGATGGGGAAAACAGCAAAGGAAAGAAAATCAACCTATTCTAACTGAAAATCTAACTGAAAGCGTTTTCAGAACAGATACGCCTCCATCTTATTAAATGTATCAATCCACACTGCGCGTCTCACGGAGACCCCCCGTGTTTTTTTATGCTTCAAGTCTATTTTTGTTGCGTTTAGTGAAGCGTAATCTGCATCGACAGCTGTTTAAATCACACAAATACCCCGCTGTATATGTGTTTTGAATTTATTAACCGTGTCTACATTGATCGATCAAGGCTCCCAGTCTGTCTGTGAGCTGGCCTGATTCACTACAGGGAGATTCCCCCTCACTCGCTACAGTGGGCATGGTAAATAAATAAAACCGAGACAAAGGCCTACAAACACTGGTGATTTCTTCCCTATTTCGGTCGCTGTCCACTGCTGCTGACCAGGCTGGTCTCCATTTGTAGCTATACCTACGAAATGGATTGGATGACAGAACGCTTACACGCCGCTCACGTCTCGCTTCCAGTGGGGATTCTCAATAAAGCTCACTAAGTAACAAGTTATATCTTGTGTGTTTAATCCAGACAAAAAACAAAGTGTAAAAACACAAAGTTGTGTTTTTTACAGGCGTCAACCAGCAGAGATAGTACATAGTCACTGCTCCTGGCCAGGATATAGTTCAGCACATAGCCCTCTGTAAAACCACAACTCGTTGTTTTTGCTCAAACACAATACAATTAGTGAGCTTTAGAAGAGCTGCCAGGCGAATTTGACCAGAATAGCCGTTTCCCCCGTTTCCAGTCTTTGTGCTACGGATATGAGAGCTACAGTATATCAATATTGTGATACAACTCTCAACAAGGAAACTAAAAAGCGTATTTTCCAAAATGTCAAAGTATTCCTTTAAGTTCAGTTCCAAATATAGAAGACAGATAAGATATCTAGCGTACCAGTGTGTGTAAATAATGTCATGAGGGGCTCCTGTGTAGTGCCAACAGTCATTGCAAGGACAGGTTAATTTAAATTAGACATCTGAGAGACCCGACAATAACTGAGGCACGTACTGTTAATTCCAAGTGGTGTTTGTTTCAACTTTAATAGGATTAAGATATTATTAAATACATTCTACAGATTTGCCAAATGAACTTTACAACACGGTAAGAAGAGTGAGGGTTACTTGTGTACTTTAAGATAAGATTTCATGTCACACTGCCCTCTTTTAGCAGAGTAGCAAGCTGCTTGGAATAGTGTGACTGTGTCCTGTGTCATTCCACTCATACTGCACAGCCCTGACCTCTGTCCGTCTCATAAACAGAGGCTTTGGAAACTTTGTGTGTGTGTGTGTATGTGTGAGTGTGGAAAGGTGAGGTTGGAGGGTCAGAAAGAGTATGAGAGGGAGTGAAAGTGAGAGAGAGATGAGTGACGGACAGTCCGGAGAGAGACGTCCCGTGGCATTTTTATCCTTCCGCCGGAGCCATCAGCAGCGCGGTGATGCACCGTGATGTTAACTGTACTCACTGCAGCACCGATTTCCCAAGATACATCATGTCAGAAACAAGGTGCATTATTGTACTCCACAAAGCAGCCTCTCTGAGGTGTTTACTGCAGGAAGCAAAGTAGTTTAGAAACAGTTACTTTTACAGGGAACTTGTGTACTTGTAAGATTCTTTGGTGTGGCAATATGAAAAAATTGTTTTTCATGATAACCAAAATAAAACCTTCCTCCAATACCAGTCCAGTACATATACTATTTCCACCTGTTACCTTAGTTTTGTTATTCAGATTGGACATATACAGTACATGGTAATGGGAGGTCAAAGTGGGACTGTCATCTTCTGCTGTATTCTTCTTTCAGGAATCAATCTGTAATCTTGTAATATAACTGTTATCAGGCTAATAAATAGGCGTTATCAGTCACTATAAGCACCATAGATGTAGGTTAATAGGTTAAGTTGTAGATTTGTTGCCTAAACCTAAAGGAGCCCTTTTGTTTCTGTTCAAAACGTAATGTTTCGTTCAGTTTTACAACATGTTAGAACAGGTTGCTTCGTTTCACTTTCACTTTTACAATGTAGTAGGCATAGTAGGCCCCTACTGACCCACATCTATGGTGCCTATAGCGACCGGTAACGTCTATTTAATGGCCTGATAACAGTCGAATCAGGTGAATATAATATACTATATTGAAAACAATCACAAGATATTTTTACACCTAAGAAGGACATGTGTAGGAGGTAATCGTTGACTTAACCATAGCAGTATCTTTGAGGTTTTAATCAACTTAGAATTGATTAAAAAATAAGATTATTATTGTTCTGTAAATTGGAGAAAGATATTCATGCTTTTATCTTTTCCAAGTCTGTTTTCCTGGCTGAGAGGTAAAGCCTGTTCACATCTTCATCTCAGCAGCCAACAACAAAGACGACGGATCACATATCCCCCTTTGATATTGTCCGACAGCGACGGTTGATTGACCCAATGCTGAAAACAACATGTGTTCACATTCTCCTGACAACAGATCCCATCTGATGGACCCAGACTGTCCTCTCTTACATAGTGCCAAAGTAGTTTGACATTGTTATCTCCTTCAAACCCCTCTGGGGAGGACACATACACTTGAGACTCCGGTTCAAGCCTGATCTCTTTCAGTATTTTTAGTTGTCTAAGATTAACTATACTTTATCCATAGAGCCGGTACATCAGAAAACATTCCCATCAGTTGTCTTGAAAACAGTCATATGGGACTATTCAATCTTGTGAAGGGCTCATTGCATGGGTGGAACATGATCTCAAAAAAGCACAAAATGCAAGTCTCCTTCAAAAATAATCAAAGCACACTGTAGAGTTTGAACTAAATTAAAATGCTTTTATTTTACATGGCAATAATTGTTTAAAATGACCAATGACATCGGTCTTCATCAGGGTCACTGTCAGCATTCAGCAGTAGCTTGCACACCTTTATAATGTTCCAGGCACAGTACACCTGAAGGATCCAAAGAGCACCTGTATGTGATTACCACAAAGACCCAGCAGCGCTTCTACTCAGTTGTAGTCATATGGGACATTTTGTAAAGCACTGACAAACAGCCTATTTTATCTGGTTTAAGGACGTGTTGCTCCAGTTTCAGTACAGTGTCTTTGCACTGAGTTCCAGTAGATTTCACAATTCATTTTAAGGATTTGTTTGACTTCTGTGATTTGACTCAGGCATGCATTTGTGAACATTTACGCTCGCACTCAGGGTTATATCCTGCATCAGTTCACCTCGTTACATTAGTCACATCCTTTAAATCTCCACTTAAAAACTTGTTTTTACAAACTTGCTTTTCTGCAGTAGGTGTTCAGCGACTTTGATGTGATGTTTTTACACCTCTTTGTGAACAATGGGAGCCATCTCCGCAGCCCTCTACTCCTCCGTGCCTGCTGCCACCCTCTCCCTCCTAACTTCCCTATATCCCTCCATTGTCCCCGGATCATATTATGTGAACTCCTCATTACAGGGGTGGTAATAGACTCTTCAGCACTAAGATCCTCTTTATTATCCGTCAACTGCGGACTACATCTCTAAGCTGATTAGCCAGAGCTGTCTTTTCAGCATTTCAATTAGGAGCGTTTTGAATAGTCAAGCAGATTGTGTGCCTTGTATTCATTACTGACATTTCTGGAGCGCTACGCAATGTTAGAATACAAGTAATCCAAGAAATGCGTCGCAGCAGTGAGGATAAAGGAGCTACAGAAGAATGACATCATGGCGGATTTTAACATTTTGGACTCGTAGGGAAAATGGCAAAAGTAGCTATTAACAGCAATCCAAAGCAATTTACAGCAGCAGGGAGGCATGCAGTTTTAGCATAAATGGCCCAGCTGGCAATCATACTACTGTCATACACACACACACACAGTTTGTGGCGTTCTTTAAAAAACAACAAAACAAATGAAATATTTCAAGGAGCATCATCATTACCATTGATTAAAACCAAGAAAATGAGCTTAGAGGACAACTAGCCTTAAGCCTGAAGCTGCAGATGGTTTAACACAAGATGATGTCTGTATTGTGATTGACGTTATCTTTATCTGCTTTTATATAACTGTCTTCCCCGAGAGGACCGTAAAATGGCAAGAACTGATAAATGTGTCATTCTGAGTGGCGTAAAGAGAGGCTGGCTCTTTAGCTGCCACTTTAAAAACGCTGCAACATAAGTGCCCACCGGGCTGTGAACACCTACGTGCTTAATCTCACTGTTCGACTGTCTCTGTTCATGTCATTTCAGATGATGCTGGCGGAGGAAAATGTCCCACATTGGGGGCCTTATGTTGGGGAAAGAAAGAGAGAGGAGGAAGCGGAAGAGGGGGAAATTGGGGGAGAGGAGCGGGTGGATGAGGTTGTGACTCCTAGTGCTAATGGATTTGGGTCAGATGACGAGGATATGATGCTGTGGGTGGGTGTCTGCTCGCATGTGCATGTGGAGGGCATGGTTTTTGTGATGTCACTGGCAGCCAAGCCAAAATATGATGATCTCGGGGTATTATCGGTATCTGTTTAAGGTATCCGGCTTTATCAAATACCCACTTGACACAGGAGTCACCACCGTGTTTTATCATTCTGTCTCTGTCTGACTCTCTCGCTTTCGCACACACACACACACTCACTAATCCATTCAGTCATTGTTAATCCAGCTGTGTACAGAGTGCTGTACATGGCTGACAACCGTGTCACTGAGGTGGGGTTTGTCATACCTGTCTGTATTTCAGTTGCTATCGTTGTCAATGCTGTCGCTGCGAGTCACTCAGGGGCACGCTGAATCCATCAAGGAGAATAAACCTTCACATTATGGCACACTAAGTGTCTCTCTACGGAGATCATCAACGTTGTAAATGCATGTATCTCCTCTCTAAGTGAACTGTTGTTGTCGTGTTCTCAGTTGTATTAATTTGACAAAGAGCTCAGGCTCACTTAGCGCATCAGTCTGGGAGAAGAAGAGAGAGGAAATAAGCAATACAGTCGTACACACTGGAGGGTTTTTCTCCAGTAGTTGTGTACCATTTGCCAGAGATCAACTGAAGCGGAGCAGCTGAGAGTCCAGTACCTTTTCCCAGAGAACCTAAGGGGTACTTGTAGAGGAAGATGAGAGCCATCCATATTTCAAATGATTTCCCAAGCAAGCAGATTATCTTTTTCTAATCTCTGAACTATAATCAATGTTTCATCCTTGTTGTGAAATTGTCTGTTTGATTTCTCAGGTACAGTATAGCGGTGAAGTGCTCAAAGACAGTGTCTCTGATCAGCAAGTCCCTGTTTAATTGTTATGCTCAGTTATAAACTGTTAAATCCTTTCCATAATGAGCTGGTAGACTGTAACAGTGTAAGTTGTTCTGCATTTTGTCAGCAGCACAAATTAGTTAGTTGTTTCTGGCTTTCCTGGAAATCGTCGCACCAGCTGTTAGTGAGTTCAAAGTTGGCCAAATTAAAACATAAGAGTTTACTGATTTACACATAAATTAAAACGGGTTGCACTGCACAAAGTCGCACACAAAGACTTCTTTTACTCTTGATTTGTTACTTAGTATTTACAACACTGTCAGATGTAAGTGTTGCATACTTAAACCAACCAATGGACAGAACTAGTTTACGAATATACGTCAAAACATGATCCTTTAAATACAGATTTTTAGAGGTTGAAAGAAAAATGATCATCATATCTGATCCGACATTTGATTAAAATGCTGTTTAATAATGATGTAAACTGGGAAGATATTAAATTACATTTCACAAAAATAACACAATAGGCCTAAAATTAAAAAGAAAATTGTGCTAATATCAATTAAATGACTTGATATGCATATGCGGCGTTACGTTTTTTTTCAGGTAATGTATCATTTGGCTTTCTAAAACTGTTATTTCAGGATGTTATTTCACAGCTCGTGATGCTGCGTTGACTTCCTGTGTACATAGTTGATTGCTTTTGATTGGACGGTGCTACAGATGTTTCCTAGCAACGGATTTACACGTTACGAGCCAAGACATTCCTTAAATTTGAATTGGGCGACCCAATTTAGTTAATCACTAGTTTGAAACTAGCTAGTAGTTACTAAGAACTTAGGAAGGGACTTAACACACAAACTCAGCGATGGATTTAGGAACAGCTGGTCCAACCCCTGAGGAGCAGTTTTGCTGGAAATAATGGTGTTGATTTAGGACTTTCAAATTAGAAAACCAGAGGGTGTAGTCTGTGTGCATGAAGCCCAGATTAGGATTTGACATCCTGTGGAGAGTGGTTGGCGTGGGCGTGGGCTATGTGTGGACGGAGAGATGGATAGAGAGAGAAACACTGAGAAGAGAGTGTAGAGACATCCAGACATTTAAAACAAGGACAAACAAAAAGCAAATATTAAAAAGGAGGAGGAAGAGATCATGGAAAAGTGGACAGGAGGAAAGGGGAAGGAATTTAGAAGAGAAAGAAGGAGCAGTCAGATTGGGATTGAGTGGAGGAAGGAGAAGGAAAGTGATGATGGAGATTGAGAGCCTGAATATGAGAAGATGCAGCTGCGAGGGATCATAAAATATAGAGAAAACAAGGAGAGGAAATGCAATAGGAAATAAACCAGAGTGACAGATAGAGAGAGAGATACTGAGCACTAAAACGTAGTAGAGGAGACAGCAGATGGTGGGGATTATTCTGGACTAAAATACTCTGGGATCTACACAGGGAAGGCCACAGACATAAACCGTTACAGACTCCATCTGCCAGAAATAGACCAAAAAGAGCTGTAGGTCCGCCATCGGCATAATGATCAAATGCTGCCTAGATGGTAAAACCCAAAACGGCGACAAAACCGTCATCCTGGACAACGCAACAAATACTTTGTCAAACTCCAGGATAGCTAAAATGATGATATTCTGTTATTCTTTAGTAAAATCAGCTGGGAGAGACATCCTGTCGAGTCATTAGCTAAACACACATGCAAAAATACACACAGCAGGGGACCTTACAAGACACTTACATCAACTAAACTAAGCAAGAATTACCATCTCTCAGATGGAATCCGTGTCAAGACATAATATCTGACATTAAAACGTATTTGCAGTCTTTTTTTGCAGCAGCAGGTGCATGTGCGCTGGGGTATTTCAGTATGTGTTTGTGTGTGATTATGACTGATACCATAAGACACCCCTAATCCACATTTTATGTTCACCATGATTAGGATAACAGGCCGCGCTAACTATCTGTGTGTGCATGTGTTAGTGTTGCAGTGAAAACGGCAAAAACTGGGCCACAAATCTCCCCAGTAATGCCTCTATATCCATCCACACACACACAACATGAACACACATAATTGCAGACACAGTCTAATGCCTGCCAATCAAATCCTTCCGTCTCCCTCCGCGTGCAGAGGAAAAAAAAAAAAAGAAGGAGAGTAGGGAAAGAGCAAAAAGATAATAAAATAAATTGAAGACTTTGTTTTACCTTTCCCTGTGTGCAGATCAAACCTTGAACCTGCAGGGGAAGAAAAGAAGAAAACATAATTACTGTTGTGTTCTGAGCGAGCATGAGCGAGGCTGAGCAGATCATACAGTGCGCTGCCGCACTGATGAAGCAATTTAAACAAAAATCAACAACATTAGCTTCTCTCCGTAGGCAGACAGAACCCACACCATGCTCGGTTCCAGTCTGCGGCTTTCTCTCAATACTCCTCTATAATTGCCTATTGAGCCGTGTCACTCAAGACTTGTACTTTATGTTCCTGCAACAGCAAGTAATTGTTAGTACATTCTAGCCTCAGCATTAGTGTTAGCATGGCAAACATTGACTTATCCTATGTGTGTTTGAGAGAAAGAGAGAGAGAGTGTGTGTGTGAGTGCATGTGTGTGTTATTGACTAATTATCTACCCTGACAAGGGGGCAGTTAATTAAATCCTTCCCTGGCACGGAGCATAAAGTAATTATGGTGCAAGGGTGCATATCCACCAAAAAAAAGTCAACATCCATGTGTGCTAAATACATCACATGTGCACACACATACTGTATGCCCTTCTGTAACAGAGACACACAAGAAGCATTTCTCACACATACTCGGATACACTCGTACTCGGGTTGCAAACAGGCATCATCACCTTGTCTTGTGAGCATTCGTACAAAACATCACCATCTTACCGATAGCATGTGCACCCAAACTTAATATCTTTCTGTGCTAGGTAATATAAGATCATATGGCAGCTGGATCTGCCTCTATTGACTTGCATCTGACAGGCCGCCAACATCATCTTACTGCTATCATCATCATTACAACAGGCAGCAATCAACCTATTTGACTTCTGCTTGTATGCACCAGTGTGGTAGCAGCAAACACTACTTCGTCTGGTATTAAAGAATACCAGAAGAGTCTGTTGGAGAGATTACTGCAAAGGCACATTAGATATTGCTACAGTGCATAATATGATTAATTACTTCAGCTCTGTGCTAAGAGGTTTGGTAATGCTCAGTGGCCACAGAGGACAAAACAGAAAATACTTTGTAGATATGTTTGCATCTTCATTCTGATACATAATAAATAATGGATTCACTGGGAATTTGAATGAATGTTTTATACGCTTCCCAGTGCCAAATTATGCCCACCAACACTGCCAGCAGTGAAATCCCCAAAAGAACATATTCTCCCCAATTCCCCAAAGCACTCTACCCTCAATTACTGGTTTCCAGTCTGAAGCTGATGCACTGGAACTAACCAATTCGTACTGCTGGATCTAGACCTGTTGTCTTGTTGGTTTTACATGTGCTAACAGATGCCTGCCACGTCTGCTGCCTGATAACAGGATCTGCTCAGTGGGATGGTCCAGCGCTGGCTGCGGATTGATCAGTAACATTTTGCAAAGCTACAGTGAGTGTTTGAGATTCTGTACCTTCACTCAAAGTGTTTTGAATGCTATCATCAGTGATAAAAGCTTTTTGCCTGGAAGGAACCACTTGGAATGGCTTCTCCTGTGGAAAACACACATTTAGCTGTGTATTTCCTAAATAACAATACTTTGTCAAGACTCCAGACTTACTTTAGCCAGATCTGCTTTAATATAGTTTTCAATTTCCCACAGCCAGTCTCTCTTATATTCTTGCAAAACACTGCTTCATTGTCGTTGCACTGTAGTTCCATTTACAGACTCGTGAAAAGAGGAGAGACTGGCAGTTACGATATGTCCTGTGCCGAAAAACTGCTGAACAGAGACTGACCACCCAGGCTGGAGGCCTGGAAACAACAGGAGCTGCTGTAGCATACAAATAAGCTTTACAATCTGCTTCTGACACACACAGACACATGGATACATTTGCATGCCAATGCTGTTCATGTGCAAGTTCATGTCTGGTGTTTTCATCCAAATAAATGTGTACAAAATGTATTGAATCACAGGATTAGCCCTCCCATAAACACCCCTGTGTATTTGTCCTTATGGTACCTATTTGACACTAGTAATACCCCGGTATGGCTGTTTCATGTTACCAATGCAAATAGCGTTTTGTAGAGAGCTGAGTGCTTATGATCTTGGAAACACACAGTCATGCATTTGCTCAATGGAGAATCCTATTACACCCCCTTCATGTGTGACAAGACCAACAGCAGCAGCAGGCCAAACTCACTGAAAAATGCCTCGTGCTCGAATAGGTTTACCCATGTTTACAAATTTGATTCCAGTTAACTAAAGGTTCTCAACGCACACAGTAATAATCGCCCATATTTTCAGCATGAGCTGGCTGCGCAGCCAGAGGTGTGAGGCTGATGCTTCGCCTGGCTGATCCTTTTCAGCTGCAGACATTCACAGGCCCATCAGCAGCAGGTCTTCACGCTACGTACGGCTAAAGTGAACGGCACTTGGAGACGGAGAGGAGCAATCATTTCATCAGTTGTTAAGCAGCGGTGCCTGACCACTCTCATTCAGATTGGTCTGCCAGCTGGAGCAAAGGCTCATGGGAAACAGGGAGGGTGTGCAGAAATAACAGGGAAAAACAAGTGCTGTTATTTTAACAGTTGATATATCTGAAAATGTTCTTGCAAATTACCCGGTTGGATCAGCAGGGCAGGATTGAATCAATGATGGTTGGATAGAGCGATTAGTGACTATCAGTGCAAGAAATGTCTCTAAAAGATATGACAAGTAATATTTTATAGAGCGACTGGCAGCCAAGAACAAAAGAGCAAAAATAAACATCTGACACGTGAGCAACAGGCTATATATTTCCCTGTCTGAATGCCATCAAGCGCAGTCTTTCCTTCCCTCTAAACCGGTGTGATTAGTCACTGCGTGAGTCTACCCCGAGCAGGTTGAATTTAATCTCAACCTCTGAGGCACTTTACGGAGAATTTCAAACCATTACCCAAGCTCAACAATTGGCGATGGCTGCCAAGCACCTTCAAGGGAATGTCAGTTTCCATGGAGACCAAGCCACCCCAGCTGTAGCCCCCCTCTCTCGCCACAAGTAAAAAACAGTAAAAGCCCATTGACGGCCACATATCACAAGCCTCTCTGTAATTGTCTCTCGTGTACTGTCTCGTCCTCTCTTTCTCTGCCCGACATCAATGTTTGTGTTAATCTATACGTCTTTGTTCTCAGTTCACACATCTGCCTCGGTGTTTGCCCGTGTTAGTAATTGCTCATTTGCAGTTCCTTGGCAGTTTCCCTCGGACTCTGGAGGCGTTTCGTGGGAATAAATGGAAAGATGTATGCATTTTAAAGAAAGTTGGGGAATGAAAGACAAAGTCAGGGGGATTAACGCTCAGAGTTGAGAGCAGATGGAACCAAATTAAAGAAATAAGAAGTTGTTTTGACAGCGGTTGTACTCCACTGTTAACAATGGATTGAATTACTATGTGTATGTGTGTGTGTGTGTGTGAGAAAGGGGTCACTTGTAATAAACCACCTCCCTACTACTACTTTATCTTCTTTCAGCTCATTGTTTCTATTCGGCCGTAACTTTATTGGTTTCATTCACTCTCTCCACTTTCATCAGTACAGCCTGCAGCAGTTTTCAGAGAAAATGTTCTATAAACCCCCTCTACACTCCCTGCTCAGTACCAATCAGCAGACGGACATAATTAATTAACATAGTGGAGCATTTAGCTGCTGAAGAGGCTATTATTTTTCTCAGTAGTAAATGGAGACCAAACAGAGCTTAACAAGAGTGAATATTGGTCTCACATCCGCCAGGAGGCCAAGAGACACGACTCCAAATCAATGAATAATAATAGATAATGTTACCCTGTACTGCTGGATGTGTAAATAAGAATCTGTTTGCCAGCTAATACGTTTGCCATATATCAACTTAAATGGTGATAATACAGTATGTTGGTGTTCACAGCTTGCTTCTGCTACCCAGGGATTAAATTGGGCCACCGGGGCTCTGTCTCCTTCAGTATTACAGCGTCGCAAACTCTTTCAGACACTCTTTCGCACACTGACCAAACAGATGTGGAATATAGGCTCCATGTCTTAGACTTTATTAAATTGCTGTGGCGATCACACAGCAGCAGGATCGGTACTTGTGCCTTCAAATTGATGTGAAAAATAGACCTTTTTACACAGGAACTGCAGTGTTTCTGAACCATAAATTCAAGCAAAGCTAAAACTGTCAATTGCCACCGGCAGTGTATTTTTGGGAATATATTTGGAGTGTTGTGTTATTGTCTTTTGGGACTTCAAGGTTGATTAATTTAAAGGGTCCCCTCACCCAAATTACCAAAACATATTTAGAGATAAAAAAATTTAAATATTCTCGCTTGTCCCTGGTGGTATTAAGGCCATTTAGATAGTTAGATTCAATTTGAGATGGCTGTCTGGTAAATTTCACCAATACGATGGAGGTGAATGGAATTTAGTTCATCATACAGCATTAAAGAAAAGTGGCATTTCCAAAATTTTAACAGTAGCATCTCTTTCCAGAAACAGTGCCATTCTTAGTCTGAACAATCCAGATTCACAGAACACAACAGTTTTCATTTGAACTACTTTCTACTTAAGAAATGGTCCCTATGAAAACAGCGTGGTCTGTAGAAACCACCCCACTCATAACCAACCCCCCAACCTCATTGGCTCCCCCTCCTCGTAAATCCACAATTTAACCCCTGCTTCTGCCCTTCAGTGGCAATACAGGTCTAAATGTGGTCACTAATGTATGCTCCCATCTAAACAAATCACTCCTCCAGGAACCTATCTGCTTTAATAATGCAAAATAAAATAACCACACAGAACGCCTTGTACATACTTAAACAGAAGCAGCCATGTTCACGCACACACACACGTTACAATTGTGATCGAGGTTGTAAAACTGCAGTTCAGTAGCAGCTACAAAAGAGATAACATTTAGGTTAGTCTGTACACAAAAGTCTTTTACATTGTGCCTGATCTTAAATCACATCATTATCCTTAAAACATATCCATCTATTTCTAATGTTCCTCCTCACTTTTACCTCCTAGCTTCTCTCCCTCTGTAGAATAATTATGTGTATTCACCACCCAGCTCTTCATTCTTCCTCTAAGAGCACTGTCAAGGCTGGTGAATCAAGCAGCCAGGGAAGGACAAGAATGCAGACAATAGTGGTAAAGTGATGGAGAGTTCAGGGATTTATAGATAAAAAAAAAAACTGGAAGTATGTAAGCTTACGGAGTAATGAGGCAGGCAAGGGTGAAGGCCAGGAAGGCAGTCCAAACAGGCAAACAAATCCAAAGGAAATCCAAAGTCCAAAAAAAGATCATGCAGCAGTTTAAAACAGGCTGGTAACCAGGTATCCAGTCTCAGATTTACAGAAAACAGGTATGGGCTGGTATATATTGTGAGGGTTGATGAGGAAATGAGATGCAGATGAGGGGGTGGGCGGGGCAACTGCAGAACTAATGAGGGAAGTGGGAACAGGTGGGTGGGGCAGTCAGGTGATGAGGAAAGGAGGGAAAGTCTGAAAGTCTACCGGCAGGTGGCAGTACCACGGTTTTGCACTCTGCGGTTCACGTTACCGCAGTTTCACAAGCATGTCAGAGAACTACAGTGGGTCTTCGGGAAACATAAAGAGGCTCTCTCTATAGAGCCAGTGTTTGGTTTGTCTGTTCTGGGCTACTGTAGAAACATGGCGGACTCCGTGAAGAGGAACCACTCCCTATGTAGATATGAATGGCTCATTCTAAGCTAATGAAAACATGATTCTTAGTTTCAGGTGATTATACATTAATGAAAACATAGTTAAGAATATTATATTATGTTAAATAGATCCCCCTAAATGCTACACACTGGTAAAAAATGTGTATGTTTAAAGGTAGAGATTTACTCATGTGAAGGATTATATCTTATTGTTATTAGAATAATTCATACACAGTCAGAAATGTCTCTTTTGTTTTTCTAGTCCACCTCACTCACAATGTTCCTCCTATCTTAGTGAAGAGAACAAGTAAAGGAAGTGAATGCAGCTTCAAGGAAAACAAAAGTGTGTCTCCCAGAGGCAAACCTACACTCGGCTCTCCTGCTAGTGTTCTCAGCCAGAAGCTGATCACCAGGTAGCGAGCGGCAATGATGGAGATAACATGCCCAAACGAACTCCCTCAGGAGGTGGAGCGCTCCTTAAAACCACGCAAACTGCATCTTTATAAACACATCCTTGGCATACATTCACACATGATTTCATGACCCACGGTGTTCACACCTGATTCTCTCCCCTCCTGAGTCTTAATCAAGTTGTTTGTTTCACAAAGGCTTTATTCTGGGTTTTTTTTTTTCTTTGATTGTGTGGGTGTGAATGCCTCTGAGTGAGTGTGTGTGCCTGCTCATGTGTGTGTGTGTGTGTGTCAAGCATCAGAAAACACACGCTGTCCTTGAGAGTGCTGCAAACAAATTTAAACACAAGTAACAAAAACCCCTCATGACTTCATCACATTGATCATTGTTCATCGTCGGCTCTCTACAGGTCATTACAATGCAGCGGAGAGGATGTTAAAAGATGTTTTCTATTATGGAGAATGATTTGTTTGTTTTGCGTTCCAGCTCGCTAGCCTCCTGGGCCCTAACCTACATTACAGCACAAAGACTATTAATCATTGATGATCAGACCTTTTAATATTGCTCATATAAAATGCATCTGCACGTGAATAAAACAAATGAAGAGTCCTGTTCCAAAGCAGAGGATCTCCATTTTGTGGTTAAATTTTTACCTGAAGAGTATGTGGCCTGTCTATTTTTGTCAACTATATACAGTAATGTCTTTAAATGTGGTGTGATTTGACCATTTTGAATGTGTCACTGGTGGTAGGAAAATAAATATTTAAATACCCAACATCTTAAAATAATACAAATTAAAAAAGTAATAATATTTCTAGTAATATTATGACAATATTTCGACATAGGCATCAAAGAAACGTTTAAAATATGAGAGATGGTGTGTTCAAATGTATCTCATTTAAAAAGTAATGAGCCACCTCAGAATTCAAAGCCCTTTTCAAATCTCATATCTAAGGCAAATGAAGAATAATCATCCAGACGTTCTTTATCACTGCGGAGAGAAACGTCTCCAGAGGTCAATTAACCCGCTGTGTGAACTGGGAACACTTGGCGCAGACGTCCAATGAACCAATATAATAAAGACACACTCACACACTCACATATACAAACAGCACAGTTAAGCAAATATAACACACACATGCACACAGGTCAAGATAATAAAGACAATGTCATCCAAACATTTGCCAACATGGCTCACCTCGCACTCGCACACACACTGTCTATTTCTCTCTTTCTCTATTAAACACACATGCACTCACACATGCTGTACATATTAGCCAGCCGACTGCTGTCTTTTAATCACAAGTCGTGTTTTAATTGGAAAAAGTGTGAAGGAAATAAGAGCAGTTAGAGTGGCTCAGTCTGGCACAGATACGTTAGAGCATGAGACTGCTGGAGCCAACTTAGTGGATCCACATATGCTTTTATTGAAAGGTCATTTTGCAGTCAATTTGTCAGTGGAGGTAGCCAGATTATTTTTATATTCTCTCTCAATCAGGCCTCCGTCACATCATCAGAAACCAAAATAAGGTCTTAGACTTCTTTCTGCAAAGTACGTGTTCTGTGAATTTGACAGCTACATTATGTTACTCTTTTAGAAATCACCCCAAATTGGTCTGGAAATGTTTTTGTCTCCTTCTGTGTATTGGAGGATATAGACAAGGGTGACCCAAACAATGTGTTACCAAACAAAGAATACTTCAACATTTTGGGAAATACCCTTGATTGCTTTCTTGCCGCGATAGATGAGAAGTTTTTTACCACTTTTTATGTCTAAATATGTAGCTACCAGCAGCAGCAAGTTAGCTTAGCTTAGCATTACGACTGGAAACAGGTGGGACACAACTAGTCTGGCTTTGTCCAAAGTAGGGCTGTCAAAGTTAACGTGATAATAACTCGTGCAAATTCATTTTAACGCCACTAATTTCTTTAACACAACTTGAGATTTTAACCTCGTAGCAGGCTCAGTTTTAAAGCTAGTGAAGATACTGGCATCATATCAAAATAGTAAACCTAAGGAATCCATTGGTACCAACCATGTCATAGTAGCTTGTCGTGAAGGAGGTTAAATAGCACTCCAAACTTATGCTAAATTGTGGCGAGGGAAAACTGGCATGGCCATTTTCAAAGGGGTCCCTTGACCTCTGACCTCAAGATATGAAAATAAAAATGGGTATGGGTACCCACGAGTCTCCCCTTTACAGACATGCCCACTTTATGATAATCACATGCAGTCTTGGACAAGTCATAGTCAACTCAGCACACTGACAGCTGTTGTTGCCTGTTGGGTTTGAGTTTGCCATGTTATGATTTGAGCATATATTTATTATGCTAAATGCAGTACCTGGGAGGGTTTCTGGACAATATTTGTCATTTTTTGTGTTGTTAATTGATTTCTAATAATAAATATATACATATATTTGTATAAAGCAGCATATTATATTTGTCCACTCCCATGTTGAAAACAGTATTAAATACTTGTGTGATTAATTTGTGATTAAATACTTTAATCAATTACCAGCCCTAGTTCAAAGGTAACATAATCTGTCTCCCAGCACTTCTAAAGCTCACTAATTAACATATTATATGTCATTTGTTTAATCCGTACAAAAGCCAAAGCATAAAAACGACATATTGTGGTTTTATGGGCCCGACTATTTCATGGCCTGGCACAGTCACTTCTGGGAGTCTAGTCATCACTGTGAGGTTGCCAGGCATTCACCAGAGACTCCAGTCTTTGTGCTAAACTAAACACCGTTTGGTGAGATTTATGCTTTATCGGAGGTGTTTTCAAACAGTGTTTTTCAGTTTTACAAGAGAATAGACTTCAAGGATAAGGACTCATGGTTGGTTTGGCAAATGTGCATCTGATTTACTTCCACGCCTCCAATAAAGAGCAGCGTACAGCCTCTTTCCTAAGCTTTTCTATGGGGACCGTCCGGTTCTCAGCGAGAAAGGCAATATGTCAAATAATTTAAAAATAAAATGACATGATTTTGAAGCAGTGAAATGACTCATCGTTCATTTTGAAAAGTGTTTACTGGTGGTCCTGTCTGCTTCTCCTGTATTGGCCAGGTCTCCCCTTTCATAAAGATTCTGGATCTCGATTGAGCTTTGGCGAGGATAAAATAGCTTTCAATAAAAATAGATTAAAGCACCTGACTCCAAGGTAATTCTGTGTTTCATTCTTTATTATTTGTGCCAGCAATTCCTAGGGGACATTAGCCTTTAAAAGCCCACTTCAGTTCACCTCCACCTGAGTTCAGACCACAGACAGAAGCTTATGGTCTTCATAATACATGAGGCTTTAGCCCACAGTGGAGCCATTTTCTGGCTAAATGCATCCGTCTAGAATATGCTCATTCACACAGGCTTCATGGGTGGTATTCATCTACCCATTTATACATAATAAGTGTGTAAACAGCATGCAATCTCTCACAGATGCAAAGCATCTCAATGTTGCTTGCACAAGCACTTTGAAGCACACGCATGCATGAATACATGCATATAAGACCTCCTTCCCACACACATGTATACCTGCCCTAACACACACTGAAACCCTGCACATACAGTTTTACAACATCTCAGGTTTGCATTAGCACAGAGAGTCCTGCTGTTGGGCCCCTTGGCTATTCAGGCCTTTAAATTGGTCCCAGTGAGATGTGAGAGCTCAGACCACAGGGCTGACCTCTAACTCTACGCCTGTATATCAAAGAATTAGTCTCTGTCAGCTGGATCAATACTCCCCAACAACAGCCAGAGACGCAGCTCCGATGTAGGTAGACTGTTGTAGAGAATTAGTGGGCCGATAATGATAATGGCAAAGGCCATCTGCTTGATGGTTCTCTTCAGAGCGCAGGTTTGATTTCTAGGGAAAGTTTTCCTCCAGTTGGTTGTTAAAATCATCTTGGGATTTGATTAAGGAAAGCAGAATCAGGTCATCTGTTATTTTAATGAGCAACATGGTCAGCACTTGATGGATTCCCCTTTTTTGGGTCAAAGTTTCAGTAAAATATACCTTTATATTAAGATATCTAAGAAATAAATAGTTGATGATCAACTTTATGGTCATATCATCAGATCTGCGGCCGTATGTCTTGGACACTCTGGTGAAGCTGTCAACTAGTCACCACCTGGTGGACTCCCTGGGGAGTCTTGTGGGGGATACTGCAGGAGTATGGGGTACCAGGGCCGTCGCTACAAGCCATCTGGTTCTTGTATAACTGGAGTGAGAGCTGCGTCTGGATGTCAACACACATTTTCAGTTGGCACTGTGCTCCGCCAGGGTTGTCTCTTGTCACCAATTCTGTTTGTGATGTTTGAAGGTGTCCGCTTTGGGGACCTCAGAATTGCATCTCTGCTCTTTGCAGATGATGTGGTTCTGTTGGTTTCATCAGAACGTGACCTCCAGCACGCACTAGGGCATTTTGCAGTCGAGTGTGCAGCAGTCGGAATGAGAGTCAGCACCTCCAAGTCTGAGCCCAAGGTTCTCTGTCGAAAAAAAGGCATGTATTGCTCCATCCGGGTTGGGAGTGAGTTGCTGTGCTGAGTGAAGGAGTTCAAGTATCTCAAGGTCTTGTTCACGAGTGAGGGTAAAATGGAGCGTGACATCGACAGGCAGATTGGTGCGCAGTACGGGAATGTTTAGTTGGAAAACATTGCTGAGGACTGGACTACCTTGGACTATGTCAGAAAATGGAAGGCTGACCAAACTGGTAATAAATGTAGAGCTGTTTCCTGTACTGTCACACATTTCTGTATATTTTTACATATTTTATCAAGCTGAAAGTTTGAATACCATTGTGTATTGTGCACAATAAAACCATCTTTTTATACATAAAGTTCAGGATTATATCACAAGTATCTAAATCCAATCCATAACAAGCCCTCCATCAGTTATTAAATGTTTCTGAATGGAGTCTTCCCATCTCATTCCCACAGACTGATTCCTCGCCGACTGCTGAGATGCCAGTACAGATGGACTGAATCGGGATGAGGCCAACAGCAGTGTCTGTTGAGCTAAACTCCTGGTAAATTGTGCCAGCGCAGAACCGCACCACGTTGGGGCCTGGCCGCTGTGTCGCTTGAGTCCTGGCAGAGAGAACAGGGCCCCTCTTGTTTGGCAGAGACATGTTGACAGGAAACATAATGCATTCACATGATAATGAGCCAGTGAATACATGTCCCTCGCACTGCCCTCCTTTCTCTCCCTTACATATAGTACACATCTTTGCACAGATAGGGGGCAAAACACACACACAAATCTACTGTACGCTGACACAAACACACACAAACGTGCACGCTCAATAACAAACCTCTCAGTGTCTGGTGCAGAACGGCCTGATCGCTGGTCTCATCACCAAGGAGACCGGCACTAAGCGGGCGCCTGGCAGAGACAGACTGGCATTTAGCATTTAGGACCCCACAAAGCTTTCAGACAGCGTATACAGGCCTTTTTCAATGAAGAGGGAGAGAGAGGCACAGAGAGAGATTAGTCACATGGTCACATGCAGAGAGATAGAGAAAAGAGGGGGAATGAAATACTGGTTGACAATGACATTAAAGATGAAGAGACAGACTGATAGAGTGAACGATCGGGGAGCAGAGAGTAGGATAGCAGCAGAGAGAAGAGGCATGAAAATGAATACATGATTGTGGCTACGAGGCAGAAAAGCAGGCATGAGGAGAGAAACATTTTCTTTTCTGTTTTATACAGACAAGTGCTTTACAGCGCCGACTAAAAAAACTGCTGGGAGTGATGCGACTAACTAACATAAAACACCTCTGAGCGTTAAGAGGCGCATGTGTGATTTCAGCTGACGTCACAAACGAGCGAAGCTATTAATACTCATGCCCACCTGAGTCTCCACCAGGCTGGGGAGAGAAAATTCAGTGCAAATGAACTGTAAAAATAAAGTTTCTTTCTATTTTTTCTTTCACATTCATTCACAACTCCGCCAAGCTGGGAATAAAGAAAGGAAATGAAAAGAGGGGAAATCAAGCATTTGGGTTGTCAAGAGCCCTCTGCCCTCTGAACTGAAAACGGAAGATCGAGGGATGGCACGGAGCGAACAAGTGTTAAATGGTTTAAGAGAGAGGGATTTAGGCTGTGGTGAGCTCCAGATGTTTTGGAGTTGAAGGGAGGAGGAGAGGAGAGGAGAGTTAATAACTTGATAAAAAAGCTACCACAGTAAAACAGCAGATAACAAATTAATTTAGTGGCAAATTGAACAGATAACCGAAGGTGCATGAGGTTGTCATATCAGCTTCCTTTCTACTGAACTTAACTTAACTTTCAGGCCTACTTCATTCTTAATTTTTTCCTCTTCCTTTAGACTAAGCTTTCTCTTCTTCTTCCTCTAACTTTCCAACCTCTTCTAGGTATTCCTTCTTTTCTCATCTCACTCCTGTTTGGTCCCATTTTGTCCCATTTGGTCAAGTTTTTTACCAACATGGAAATATTCACAAATACAACTATCACAGATACATATGCGTTGGAAAGTATCTTGAGTCTTGAGAAAAGACGATCCGACACACTGCTTTTGCTCAGCATCACAATTTATTGATCATACTAACGTCTTGGTCCGTCTTGACCGTCGTCAAGACTATTTTACACAATTCAATTCATGCATCGATCTTCAATAGATAATGCTCCGCCCACTCTGTGTGCACAGGTGGGGAACAATTAATCTCCTGTGGGAGTGTCTGTCAATAATTGACAGCAAAATGTGTACAATCTGCCACATTATGTTACATACTGTACAAAGAAAAGAAAAACTAAACACCACAACACATAAAAGTATTTACAAGAATATTTATAGAAATTGCATATGTGAGGAATAAAAAAACATCAGCCTTGCAACTTTCACGTTACTATCAGCTTTCATAAGTCATTGAACTTTGTGTAATCATTTGCACTACTTGTATATTGAGTGTACCAGGTCTATAAAATCCAGCCCGTTCTCATTCCCAGAGCATTAAATACAGGGGCTTTGTCACGACCATCAGCGTTCGATACCACCGCACACGGCACCCTTTAGTGCTGGTATGAAATGTGCCAAGCGTTCCATTAGCTATTATATAGTTTATACATGTAAACCCATCCGCGGCAACAGTAAATGCTCCAAGAAAGTGCGCCGGGAGTGTGATGACGTAGTTTAAAGAGCGAAAGAGATTCACAGGGCAGAAGGGGAGGTGGATGGCTCCAACAAACACAAGGCTTTCATCCAGGAGACCGCTGTTTGTGTCTTGTGTGTCATGTTACTATCAGCTGTTCGTTCGTGTCCCATGTTCGCAACGTTCAGTGTCATTTTCACTGTATAAACGTGGTAGTTTTAAGCACAACAATGTTTTTCTGTCCTCCTCCTAACTAGAGTGGTTTTGTTGCTTAATCCTAAAGTGATGCCAAGGGTAACTAAAGTGGTTTTGATGCCGAAAATAAAGTGATGCCAAGGGGCGTGACAAAGCGGCGGTATGTAACGAGTTGGGATGAGAATGTTTTGATATATTCCCAAGAGTCCTTACAGCATGAAAACACCATGGTATCTGATTGTTCAATATCTTTGGGGGTTAGACTTGTTTTTTTGCTAAATGTTCACTGACGACGTATCTCATTTGTTTTCCCTATACTATCTGCTTTTGTAATACAAGCTCTTGGTTAAGGTTAGGGAAAGATCATAGTCTTGGTTCAATATTGAAAAAGTCAACAATGTCTTGAAGCATGAGTCACAACACTTTACTTTAGCAATACTTAACAGAAATCACAAGCTTTCCTTAAAGCTTAACCAAAGTGCTTTTGTTGCCTAACCACACTTGGGAGTCAGGCTATGAACCCCGGTCTCTAGTGTCAAAGCCCCCATCTGCTTATGAGTTTTGTGCAGTACAAGAACGTATCACTTCATTCCCTTCATTTCCCTCAAAACAAATAATGTGCGTATACTGTCCGAGAGACCTCTTCACCCATCCTGAGTCCTGCATCTCCTCCCTCACTCTCAGGTCTCTCATCCTCAGTTAAACTGTTAACCCAGGTGTGAAATATGCCCGTGCGGCTGATTTCCTCTCTCAGCTTCACCTTCACCTCTCCATCTCCAGTCAACTGGTCTCCAGTTATTCTCTCACTCGCGTTCCTTTCAGAGTTTAGCTCTTATTCCGCCACCCGCTGCCTCTCAGTGTCTGTGATGCTCTGATAACCAGCTATGAAACACTGTATCATGCATGCCTCATCTCATCTGCACAGCCAATTCACAGTATTCATTCTTCATCTTAATTCAAACAAGGATTAATTAAAATTGGAGTCATTTTTTTTCCTCCCCGCTGTGCATGGCAGAGTGGTTGCTTCAGCTCCTCTGTGCAACCTGTCTTCATGAGCTTTTATCTATGAGCAGTGTTTTATTACAACAATGGTGAAGAGCATCTCATGTGGCTGTGCAGGCACACAGTCTCAATGGGCCCTCCTATTCCTCATTTTAACAAAGAGTAATTTTTCCATTGTGCTCTAATATACAACACCCATCCCCACGTCTCTCTCATCGCCCAATGGTACAGTAATAAAGACAAGCTACATCTCTCTCCGTCCCACACCCACTCTCAAAGCATTACGTAGCCCTATTCTGCTTAATTACAATGCACAATAGAGGGAGGGCCACACGTTCAACTCTGGCCATCAGAGACCCAAATTCCAACGGGGAAATCATCCTCTGAATACGGTGAAATCGTTCTGGAGCAGGACAATGTCCCATGTTAATAAACCCCCCTCAAGCCGAGCACAATGGAGTCACCGATCATCTCGTGTCATCGTTTAAACCCCGCGTTTCATCTCACAGCTTTAATTACGGGAAAATGTCAACCGTTTACAGGCCAGAGAAGATGGATCGCTTGATATTCTTCCATTGATTATGAGAAATGTTTATGAAGTGTTAGAACACGACTCCCCGTGAGAATACTCTCCGTCCTGCTCTCTCTGACTGAGCTCGCCCTTTTACCCACCCTGCGGTTTCTATCTATATCAATATTATATAGCGCAATTCTATCATCTCAGCACCCCTCTGCCATCTTTACTGGCATCACATCACTATACGGAGCAATGACAGTGAACTGTAATTGCTTATCATTGTTGCTTTGCCATAATTACAGCTGTGATAGTGCACAGGGAGAAAACGACTTAATAGTCTCTGGGTAATTACCCCAATTGACTAGATGGTAGCTAATTGGATTGTCTGACATTGCGTGGACGTGTACATCTTTGCATACGTGCATGTGTGTGTGCACATGGACGTACATACCGGTATGTGTGGAAGCAGTTGACAATAAATAAAACAAACAAATAACCACAGGGGACTCTATTTGTAGGAACAGCAGGACAAAAGCAAACCATCACCCTTTTCAACCACCTTGATCTCTGTGGATTTTCTGGTACAGCGCACACATTCACACTTCATTTTATTTTAGGAATCTATTTAAAAATCATTCCTAATAATTTTCAATTTGTTCTTCATGTATTAATAATTAACGAGCTATTGCATATCATCTCTTTCATTCTGAATCCCTGGACAGTTACTACTCAATTAACTGATGATTTCTTCAAGAGTAGACTATTTTAACCATTTAAACCACCACGAAAAGAGTGCTACGATCAATTATATTAAGGCAGCAAATGATACAAAGCTTTTTTAAGATTCCAGATTGTCTTTTTAACTAAATTTTCTTAACTTAAAGGTTGTAAATTTGATATCCAGAGCATTAATATAGCAGCAAACAACTATTTGCTACGTAAACATATAGTGGAGGAATGTCTACCTGAGCAGAGAATGAAGTCTCTCTCCCTCTGTGTATGTTGTAATCTGAGTTTCTTCGCATGTTATCGCATGTGAGCGTGTTCCACAAAAAGGTTACAGGTGATAGCACCATCTGGAACGATGCTCTCATTGCAGAAGCGTAGCCCCCACCCTCCGGTTCCACCTCAGGTAAACACTGTTATCTCTGTCATCCCTTTCGCCATTGTTTGCACTGTTGCGCTGTTAGCACCGTTAGCTGGTTGCCATGTTGAGAGCTGTTGAGAGGCAATAGAAATGCTCCCAATCTTGTATTGAGCTCCTTTGAAATTGTTGATACCTTACTAAAGTTTAATTATACTGATAAATTATCATATATATTATTTTATTTTCTATTTACATGTTACGTGTTGGTGAAGTTACAAAATGATATCCATAATCATGACTTCATTTTTGACAGCTTTGCCAATGATACCCAGATGTGCATTTCTAGACACCTGGATTAACAGCTTCTGCTTGGATGAAGCTGATGTCATCCTGATAAATTAAAATAAATAATACAATAGTTTGCACAAAATTGCCTTCTCTGCTAAATTTAGCCATTTCATCAACATTCATGTATTTCCATTCCATGTTTTCCAGGCTACCAACCACCACAACCTTCAACTCGTGCAAAAAGCACCTTCATGAACATTAAATCTAATCAGAGGATTCGGTCACGCTGACTGCACACGTTCTGGCCTCCTTTCACTGGCTCCCAGTTCGAGCTAGATCCGATTTCCAATACTGCTGCTTCTGCTAGCATATAAATAGCAAACAAGCTCACACAATCATATTTATCTGATCTCACCATCCCTTATGTACCCTGTCACGCCTTTCAATCACAGGGTGCTGGCAGACTGTCACTGACAATCAAGAGGAAATTAGCAGGCAGTGGAGCATTTCCTTCCAAGCTACATATCTTTGGAACGGCCGTCCCCTCGGGAAGATAAACCTGGGTAAATCTTCGAATCCAATCCACTGTTTATCTTGGGAAAGACACACTCTCTACTTTTACTTTAATTTAAAGAGTTGTACACAGAGATCAGCTTTCCAGAACCAAGACTGGAGTTGCTTTTTTGTTGCTGCATCATTAAGCTCACTTCCTGTCTGCTGTGTGTACGAGTTAATCATGTCTGCTTCAAGTGTTTGTCTCTCTGCTTGTACAGACACCATCATATACAATGTTTTCACCTGGCAGTGGATGCAAAGTCCTTTGAGACACTCTTGAGGTGATGAATCTGCTATGAGCAACAAATCATGGTGAACAACATTCAACCATGTAAAAAGAAAGACAAGTAAATGTATTATATATACAGCAGTTCACATGGTGTTAATTGTAATAAAGTGTGGCTCGACTGTGTCTATCTCTAACCTTTGTGTATCCACGTGTTTGCACGCGAGGCCTTGCTCTTGTGTCACTGAACTGATCAAATAAAGCCAAAGCTATCCATAAGCCAGGGTCACAGACCAAATGACAGACATAATCTGCAGCAAAGCCCGTCTTAGCAGATGATTTGGGCCTTGGCTCAATAGTTTACACATTGTTCCATATTCACAAATCACCTCTTAGTGGACAAGCTGGCTACAGATCAGCAGCGGCGGCTCATCAGAGGAGGCAAGTAAGCAAGTCGCAGCCTCCTCGGTCATATAAAAGCAACATTTGGTGATAATATAAATTACAGCAGAGGAAAAAAAGATATCAAAAGTAGGAAAGTTGCAATAAATCACAGGTTAAATTTATGGACCCAATCTCTGCTGAAAGAACCCAACAGCACATCCTCATCACCTCACTTCACTTTCTGTTAAAAGTGAAGTCAAGAGGTTACACCAGCTTATTTCTCTTAACTTTCAGAGAGAAGTTTATTCTAATGCTAGGGTGAATAATTTAAATGTTCATGTTCCATCATACAAGCACTGTATACTATTATAAAGTAAAGGTGTGTGATGTATACACTATGTTATACACTGAAGTATTAAACCAAATCATTGACTGATATAGACTGTCCATTTTGCTATTAATAATGCCACTGTAATCTTGGAGATACATTCAAATAAGAAGCAAGTTCAGGTATTTTTTAGGCTTTATCTCGGTGCTAACTGATTGCACGACAGCTGTATTAGTCTGCCCAGTCATTGTCACTTGGTACAGGCTGTTCTTATACACCGTTCGTAGCTATACCTACGAAAAGTAAAACACTGTAATTTAAGCAAATCCCACAAAATCCATTCGTATGTAATCCACATAATCGTGAACCCAAAAATATAAAGAGCAACAATCGCCGCGTATGGATGAGGTCTTGGTGGATGGATGGGTCAAAGAAACATCGGACTTTCACCTTGGAGACCTCGTTTCCTAAACCTAACTAAGTAGTCTTGTTGCCTAAACCTAACAAAGTTATTTCCTGTGAAGACAGAAGTTTATTTTGAAAAGACTGTATGCATGTAAGAAGCGTAAATTGACACGTGTTGCTGGACATTCGTAGGAAAATGCACAAAAAGATATCACACGAACTGTTGCATGAGGATACGCTGTTTGGTACGTATGCTCATTATAGCACTCTGTCAGGGCCCTGGAAGTGCTCAGTTTATCTGGAAGTGTTAATTACAGAACCATTTATCGTATTTAAGGGCGTCACAACAAAATCAGTGTCGGTGTAATTCTCCAAAGTTGCTTTCCTGAATCGAGTGCCTCTGTGTCTCCACCCTCAGCCGGTGTCATGTGGGACAAACGTGCATGAACGATTCCATTATTGTGTTACGCTTATTTAAAGCTCCTCCAATAGCTGGGATCTACTTAAAAGGCTTTTTGTAGGATAGTGGACAAATAGGACACAAACATACCAACACACGCACGCACACATAGTGTGTCAGTGGGCTCTATGACAATACTACTATCTGGCATTATCAGTTAAGTCTATGCAATATCCTCGTTATATATGAATGCGTGTGGGAGGGTGGAGTGAAGGTTCTTTGTGTGTGTGTGTGTGTCATTATGTGTGGGTGTGTAGGTACATCCATGTATTAACATGTGTGTGTTAGTGTGTGTGTGTTTGTGGTGGTGAATTCGGCCTTTCATATTCTGGCAAAACTATCTAGGGCCGAATGGATTTGCAAATTGAGCACATTACAAACACAAAGCAGTGTGCAGCAGCGTACTGGACAGCGTTTCCCTGCCCCCACCACCAGTCTCCAGGCTGTCAGGGAGGGCAACCAGATAAGGCAGCAGAGGCACGGCTTAAGGGTTGAAGGGGCACAGCAGCATATGGTGCCCCCTGATATCCATGCCCCTCATATTCTTGTTAGACTAACACCGCCTACGTGGTCGCCACGAGAAGCAGGTCCCACGGGACGGAAGGAAACAGTGCTCGTCTTCTTTTTTTTTTTATTCAACCATTAAAGTTTAGAGTGTGCTCTCAACAAGTTTTAGAGGCCAAAGGGGTCATCAAGCTAAAACCAGATGTGAAATATAAGCATATAAATAGAAGTTTCAACAGGAAAAAAGAATATGCAAAGTGTAAGTAATTCTGTGAAATATTACTATCAAGGTTTTTTAAGCTTCGGGTGTCTCTGCGTGCAGCCCGTACGCACAAAAAGGTATATGAATGCCACGTTAATGAGCATTTAGCGTGCAATAAAAACACCTTTCTTGATTTCCGTACATCACTTGTACACCATGTATCCTGCATTGACTGCAATGTAAACGCATCCGCGTGTAAATGCTATAGGAAGAGTTAGTGACGTAGTATAAAAAGCGAGAACGACCAGTTATGGTGGGTGGGAGGGGAGGTGGACACCAGACTTTTAACCAGGAGGCCAGTGTTCGAGAACGGCGTTTCGTTTTAGTGACAACTCTCACATCTTTTAGTGAAATTTGTGACGTATTTTACTTAGTTTACGTACTTATTTTAAGCCCGACCATGACGTTTTTCCTTTACCTAACTAAGTGTCTCGCCTAAACCTAACTGTGGACGGTTGCATGCCGTACAAATGACATGCAAAAAGGCTAAAATGCGTGCTTGTGACACGCGGAATGTCTGTATAATGTCATGCTATTTATACGCCTTGAGACCGGGTTGCTGTCTATGCATGAGCATGTCTACATGGGAAAGTAAGATGTTTTTTTTGCATTATGTTTGTGAAAGCAAGTATTGCTAACGTATGTCTGTGAAATTCGTTTGCATCTGAATGTGTGTGTATGTGCGCGCATAAACTATGGCAACTGTGTGTTCCCCAGTTTGTCAAAGTCCCACCTGTGCCCCCTCCTGTTCCATTGGATACAACAGCGACAATGTTAAGGTGAAGTCTGCTGTAACAATGCACAGATGGGATCTCTCGTGCTCGTCTCTCTGTCTCTCTCGCTCTCTTTGTCTCCTTCTCTCCCTCTCTCTCACTGTGCGCCTTAACGCTCCATCCTTCCTGGCTGTTCACATGCATCAGATTTGACATGCTCATTCGTTGTCTGCGAGGACAGAACAAGCGGGGACCACTTTTCAGTCTCATCCTCATCCCTGGAAAGTCATTTGTGTGTCGACAGAGTGGAGGACGGAGAAAAAGAGAGAGAGGAATTTAGAGTGTGTGTGTGTGTGTGTGTGAAAGAGAGGCACAGAGGGAAATAGGGAGTGAAAAAGAGAGACAGTGAAAGAGAGTGAAATTGGAAAACAGAGTGATGTAAAAGGAAGCAAAACACAAATACAAGGGTGCAAGGAGGTTGGAGAGAAACGTAGCGGGATGTAGGTCAGGATGAAGAGAGAAAGTGAAGTTGGACCTGTATTCTGAAAGAATGACACCTGAGAGAGAGAGAGCAGAAGAACAATACTAGTGAGAGAGTATGGCTCTGGGGCGCAGTACAAAAGAGGGACTAATAATGAAACTACAGAGAGCTGACGCACAGCCTTTCCTACAGGGAGCGACTCAGGCAGTTAACACACATTTAGTGAGAGCCAAAGTGTGTCACACCAAGAGCTCGCCTTCCACTCCTGCAGGGACATCTCATTTCACTGTCCTTACTAACCAGTGAGTAACACTGTAGTGGTTTATACAAGTGTGGTGCTGACCCAACATTAACAGCAATAGGCTTTGTGTGGTTAGCTGTACACACACTAAGTGTGTAAAGTACAATATTAACAATTGCCGTCTTTTCTCTTCCAAATAACTAAGCGGTGGGTTTGTTCTTTTGTTTTTCCCTAAAACAGTTCCATTGGGAGCTTAATTACTTAATCTATTGCAGTCTATTTAATGTGATCTTTGACAGAGATATTTGACTTTGTTTCAGACTTGGCTGTGAAGCACAATATATTTGATTTGATGTGTTATTTATCACATCCTATATGTTCAAGATCTCAGCAGTTAACTACGTGAGTGCAAAGGCCAAAACTACCAGATTAAATGAAGCCAAAATGCACCTTTAACTTTTCTTTGCCAGCCTGCTGCCTTCTGAAAATGTGTTTCTTGTTAATAGACTTTGAGAGTAGAGACATTGAACTAGATTAAAAGAGCAAACGCACAAATAAAACAGCAGCGTTTTACCCCAACAGCCAGTTTATGAATTACCTATGGCTGTGAAGAGCCCTGGGCATATTTAATGCAGGAGAATCTGTCCCCTTTTTCACTTTGTTCCCCTCTATTCTTTTCGCTTTGCAGTATTCTTCTCCATTAGCAGATGTGAGAGTTGGGACGACAGGCAGAGGATTTCAAGTTCAGTTCACCTGCTCACCCTGACCACAAAGATAAAGGACTCCACTAAACTAACATGCTGTTGTCAGAGAAATAAAAACACGAATAAGGAAACGTCCACAAACACACAAAGGAAAGACAGTATGTACAGCAGCAAGAAGCTTGCTGGCTAGTTTTCCATCTTTTTTGAAACCGCGTCATGTCTGAGACCTGTGACCCTGAAAAGCTTTTAAAAACTCAAAGGAGAGAAGTAATTTCTGTAGGTGCTCTCAACCAGGCCCCTCGAGGTAGAGGTAGCCATTACAGGAGAGCTCAGACATCATATCGAGTGCAACAGTGAGTAATTTACAAAATTACATTCCTCGTATGAAATTATCCACAGTGTATTTTTAGAGCCTGCACAATTATCTGGTCAAGACAACTCGATGGACCACCATACATACTGTATATAGGATCTGCATTATCTCTCAGGGTGACACCAGCAAGTTCAGCTGCCGGGTTCATCAAGTGCTGTAAGGTCATTTAGTCATCGTGCGGATCAATTAACAATCAATTTCAAATTAGTGATGCAAGGCCGCAGTACTCCAGGCAGTACAGTTGATAAATTTCTATATATAGTCCTTGCTTCAGGACTCAATTGTGTCAGGAAACTCTGACCTAAAGCCAACCATCCTTCCTCTAGGCCGACCTGCTGTAAATGCAGCTCCCACTACAATATGTCATGTAGCTGTCTGTCTTTATAGACGGCTCACCTCCTCTGGGAGCAGTGCGGTATTGTGTTATTGTATAGTGCTGTGAAATCCGTTCAAAAGAGAAATGTAACACTTGTTTCATCATCATCATCATCATCATCATCATCATATTTTCTCATTGCATCCACGTCCAATTTAATGTGTCTGTGTCAAGGTTTAAAAAACTGGATAAATAATTTTCTAAAATTAGGAATCTGTGCTCTTCATTTTCAAGTCAATCCCTCAAATTATTACAATAATTTGTACACTAAGAATGCACTCCCTATTTCATTCCCTTAATTGTTTTATGTTTCATCAAATTACTTAAAGGTGCTCTTTATAATATCCAGAGCATTAATATAGCAACAAACAACTATTTGCTATGGCGTGCTTTTAGTGCATGTTTGTGCATGTGAGCTTGCCCCACTGGCTAGCTCACGGCCGCCGCTCTTATACGGCAGTTACAGCTGATAACGCCGTCCCGACCGACGGTTCCCCCCCAGGTTAACACTGTTAGCACCGTTAACCGCCAGCTGTCACCGTGTTGAGAGCCGTGCGGAGGCAATAGAAGCTTCCAATCTTGCCTTTAGCACATTTAATTTGCTCTATTGGCAACTTAAATTACTTAATCCATTGCACAATTAGTTTGATTTACTTACTTACAATTTGGGTGTGAAAACACAATGTTGTGTTTTTTTGACATTAATTATACTTATTACTTGTGCTCCTAATTATATTATTTGGATTGTTTCACTAATAAAAAAAAAGGGAGTTTTCATAAAAATTCAGATTCACTGTTTTGGTTTACTGTCTAGAAGGATGCAAACAACCTGAGAACATGATTTCATAATTTCAAATGCAATTCTAGGCAACAAATTAAGTAATTTATGAATAACTAATCAGGCAATAATTTCTCAAAACCAATTAGCCATCACTACTTTCAAGGCTTTGGACAATTTTTTGGAGATTTTGAAAGATTTTTCAATTTATTTCCAAAAGGTTTGGCTGATCAAGTCAAAAGGCTTTTCACATCCTGTGCATAAAAATGAGCAGCTGAACCGACCGAAGTTTCCTTTCATGTTCACATCGAACTCACAGGAGAGCGTGAATCTAATGAACCTAAAAGACAAAGTGACTGTCTACAACCTGAAGGTTTGTGATTGGTTGATCAAACTGATGAGGTCATTACAGTCCGAGGGAAACCTCGATCCTTTGGGATCCAGTGTAATTTATTTGCCTGGGGAATATGAGGTCCCAGACAAAACACACACACACACACACACACACACACACACACACACACACGCACACACACACACACACACACACACACACACACACACTCACACTCACACTCACACACACACTGCCCGTTAACACACACTTGTGGGAATAATGTGTGCGCAGGAGCATTTCCTTCGCCATTGATCTGAGCTCATAAAGGCTTACAATGATAAACACGGCAACTATTCTTGGTAATACCAGAGATCAACTTAACGACCCTCCGGCAGACACTGATTGAGAGCCGCAATATATCACACGCACAAGGAAGTGAATGGTGCAGGAGGGCTTTTGTAAAATAGTCAATTAACATGGATTGTTGCGAACATGAAAATGAGCAAGTGGCCTAAAGATAGAGAGAACAACACTATTTTATCATGTTTGTGAAGATAAACTTTTTTAAAAAAGACCTTTAGGTCGAGTGAAAAGTGTAGCTTTTCGATGCTGGCACATAAATAGTTGAGGTTGAATGTGATTTCTGTTCAAAAACTGTTTAGTTGCATGGATTTAGAGTCAGATTACTGTTTGAAAACAGGTTTAAAATGGTCTTTTTTGGGATACGGATGTGATATTGCGCAGGAGTCTACAAAGAAACAATAATTGTTCTGTTAGAGTGTGGTCTGTGGAAAACCCCATCTATGACTAGGGTGCAAGATAGATAAATAGATCGAGTAAACTTTAGTTTACAAGTCCCAAATTTGTCTTGGTCACAAATTTCCCCTCTGACTCACACTCATGACTTTGCCCGGATTCATGGGATTAAAGAGACTTTTTTCACTCTCTTTGTTCATTCTCAGCCTTTAGGACAATCTAACAGTAAGCAACTGTTAAACATGGCGTTGTCATGCAAGTAAACAGCAAAGTAAACTTATTAATAGTTACAAAGAGTTTGTAAAAGCTTTTTTTTTACCATATAACACTCATCAAAACTCTATTATTACTCTCCAACTTAATGTTATATCTGCATGTACCAAATATCTCCTGAGTCACTGATGTGATGGAGGAGTCCTGTCAGCAAAGGTCCTGTCAAACCTCGAGAGCCAGCGAAGCAAAACTGCTCATTTCAAGGAGGATCTTCAGGGTGCCACGACAGGAGGAAGACATCCGCTTTAAATATGTATAAGCCCAGAGCTCTTCACACACACACATACTCACACACACACATACTCGAAAGGAAAATCAAGTTAAAAGATGGTCTCATCTGAATGGTACAATCTGTCACAATATGTTATGGACCAAGATACTGTTTTATATGCATAAAGCATGTAGATTCACTTATGTTTTGTAGTCTTGTCCATAGGCTAGTATAAAGGAAGTGGACGTAGTCACCATGACAGAACCACCGTTTTGAAGCCTCAAGTTTGGCATTTTGGCTGTTGCCATCTTGTTTTTTTGGAGCTAGAGATGACTATATTTGGATGAGAGAGTGGAGGTCAGGAGGGATACGCATTGCTACGCCTCTATCCGGATTGTCAGGTCGCCGTGGTCGACCCGGTCTCACTTCCAACTCGTAGTACCTTAACAAGTACCGGCGCTTGTTAAGTGCCCCTCGGCATCGGATACTGACGCAGGGAGGCACCCTTTAGCAACAGCATGCATTGCACCAGGCTTTCAACTAACTCCAATGTAAACCCACCCACGACCTGCCAATCACAAGGTAGCCACATCCTAAAGCATACCCTGCTTTATGGTCTATTTGACTCTAAATGGGACCATAATTTACTAAATGAACATCATGCTGGATTGAAGAAGACTTGAAACTAGAGATTGAGACCATAAACTCATGTTTACAATGATTACTGAGGTAATAAATCAAGTGAGAAGTAGGCTCATTTTCTCACAGACTTCTATACAATCAGACTTCTTTTTGCAACCAGAGGAGTCGCCCCCTGCTGGCTATTGGAAAGAATGCAAGTTTAAGGCACTTCAGCATTGGCTTCACTTCTCAGACCTGACCATGAAAGTCTATGGTCTTGTCATGGATTTGTTTTTTTCGGCTTTTTGAATTCCCCTCAGGTTTTTGATTAACATCAAGTTTTATAATTATCACACTTAATCCATAGAGAAGTTATCTTGCTGCTCAGGGCAACGCTCTTGTGGCTTAAGCATACTGAGATAAAACTACTACTGAAACACAGATTTCCATTGCAACTGATTCACTGTTGAAACTTCTTACGTGTCATGAAATAAAAGTTCAAATGCTTCATTCACACAATTCCTCTGCAGCAGTGACAAAGCCGCTCATCTAACATGAATGAACTTCCACTGGAAATCAAAGTGTTTTCCACTTTTAAGTGTTATAGATGACGAACCTGAACCTAAAACAAGTTTGACAAGCGTACCGCCTGCCTCCAGATCAGCTTCTGTTTTTGATAAGTGACACCCTACTTTCTCAACACCCTTCTTAATCATCTAACCCAAATGCAGTTAAAAACACAACTGATCACATGTCAGCATCAACAGCATCATCCTGCTCCCCACACACTCATGATCAACTCATGATTCCCTCATTTGCCACTCTGATTAAAGGTACAACCAACCCCAAAACCTCAAAGCCCCAAACCTCTGTGAACTGACCACATCAGATGTTTGCCCCAGATGCTTGGCCAACTGCCGTGCAATTTGAGCAGCCTGTGGACTCTTCGGGGCCTAGTTTAATGTGTGCTTAAGAGACCGTGGGACCGGGCGAATGCTGCGCTCTCTTCCTCCAAATATCTGCCCATCATTTATTCATTCACACTCCCAGGATGGCCGCTGCCGCCATCATCTGAGGACCCCGTCGTCTGAAGTTCTCTGTCGCTCAAACATACACACGCATATGCGCGCACGCACATGCACTTTGCAAGCAGTCCCAGAGGTCTTTTAATTTTTTCAGAAGCTATTTTTAGTGAGGAAAATAATCGAGGTGGAAAGTTCCATCTGTCCAACACTCTTGTTCCAGCTGCTCCTTTTTAGCAGCAGGCGGAAAGAGGAGGGGGGGGGGAAACGCTACTTATCAGATAAAACTGGATTCTCTGTCATATGCATCCTGCATTAGCAGGATTTTTAGATCGAGAGGCATGCTCTGAGTTGGATGCTGCTGATGTACGTGCATTACATTAAAACAAAAGAAAAGCAAGATCACCTGACGTTACAAAAACTGATTGTATGTTTAAATGTGCAGCTCTTTAACACGTATTATCTTTTCAAAGCTCTCGTCAATCCGTTCTCTCTCTCATCCATCATTATCTTTGATTACCTGCAAATGTTGAAGAGAAGAATTAACAGAAAAAAACAAAGCAGCTTTGAAGTGGCAACAGAAACCCGCCTTGATTTTGGTGATTTGCAGATTTACTACTGCTACAATATAATATATAATGTAGGTGTTGAAACAACTTTTCCACCAAATTTAGCCGAGCTTCCACCTCGACAGCTGCACGTCTTTTGGCCTGCAGATCACCAAAACCCTCCTCCCTGCTACTGTGGACCCAGTGCAACTGGCATGAATCATATTTGAGCAAACTGAGCAAAGGAGACCATGTAAACAACAAAGAGACCAGGCTTGCAATATCAGTTCATACCGAGACTTAGCAGATCCTCAAAGGTTAACTAGCTCACAGATGGAGCTGGTCTAAGTTCAGCTTTGATGCAGACATGAATGCCCTGAATGTCAATGAGCTTAAGATGCATGTTGTCTTCTTTATTTATGCTCGAGTGCTCCTCTTTCTCACTGGACTCTTCATTTCAAACATACAGGACAGTGGGATGGAAGCCTGGAGGCTACTCCGAACATTTCACTGTATGCAAATGTGAAATGTTCTATAAGAGCTATTATGCAGACAACCAAAACAAACAACAGTCGTTGTTCAGAAGTTCAGAGCCACCACCTCGGCTTGAATTTAATTTGCTGAATTGATTGGACCTCCGGATCGGTCCCTGCAACACCCTTGAGGGTTGTTCTGGGTGAATCGTTAAATCAGGGCATCGTGGACAGAGCCGCTCTGTGTTGGTATCGCCGTGGGGGTTCGTTGTGACAACAGCTGAACCAATCAGTTTATTAGCATAGAGCCTCTTCTGTTTACTCTTCCAACTTTTACAAACTTTCAGCCAATGTTTTCAGCACTGCAGATCTGAACGGCCCAACTTTACTTCACTGTGTAAGATTGCCTACTCCTAATTGAGAGGAAAGGATACAATATTTATGTGTGACCGGGGAGGGTTGATGGCTGAAGAACGACATGACATGTCCTCTAACTAATGCTGAAAGTACAAACTTGGCCGTGGCTGACGCCTGTCCAAGTCACTTATCAATTTGACTTCCTCCTGTCTTAGTTGCTCAGTTTTCTGCTTTTCAAAACTTTCCTCTTTTCACTTCTTTTTAACTGTTTAGAGTACGTCAGCTTCAAACGCATACTGGATGCATTCAAGCCAAAAAAAAAAAAAACGCACTTTTTGTCAAAAAGATATCAAAGATTTTGTTAAATATGTACACTTGAGATAACAGTGAAACTATTCAGGCCTCATTGTGTAATATCCTCAAACGATCTGGTGTCCGCTAACATAATGAAGAGATCAGATCAATCTAGTGACAATGTCTGACATGCAAAAAGTGGAGGTCAGTACACACAGCCAAAACAAGCAACCACAATCAATACTGACTTTGCTGCATCAGAATGTATTTATAGAAACACTGGCAGCTCCCCACCAAGACGCAAGAGGAGAGAAGAAAAACTGTCCAGTGAAGGCAGCTTCTTTCTCAACACGCTGGCTTGTTAATAGAGCTGCTGAGCAATTTGTTCTTTCTGTGAAGTCATTTTATAGACTTGAACTTTCACTCATTGCGATAGCTGAGGGTGTTTTTTTTTTTTCTTAAATTGGATGGACATGTGAATCACCTGGGGAGGAAAATAAAGAGTGGCCGCAATCCACAATTATTTATTTCAAACCATTTCACCAGACAAAGGGTCGGACTGGTCAAATCAAATAAGCGTGTGTGTGTGTGTGTGTGTGTGTGTGTGTGTGTGTGTGTGTGTAACCCTGAGTAAAGCTGACAAGATACACTATCCACTCGCTCCTGAGGTATACAGCTAAATAAGTGAGCAGCGGAGTGAAGCACCTGGGCAATCAGGACCAAATTCAATCTCACACAATTGTTCTGTCCAAATTGACATGTCAAGCCGGTGTGTGTGTGTGTGTGTATGTGTGTAAGTGTGTGTAGGTGTGTGTACATGTGTGTGTGTGTGTGCCTGCATGGTTCAGTGGCAATGCTTTTTGTGTCTTGACGTGAGGCTCTAAGGGGACTTGGCTGGCATTGTCTGGCATTTTTCTGCTCTGCTTTGCCATTTTTCGAATAAAGATTTAGATAGATAGATAGATAGATAGATAGATAGATAGATAGTAGCTTTATTGATCCCGAGGGAAATTCATTTGTACACTATGTGAACTAAAGTTTAATGAACTCATTCATTTTTAACTTACAGCTATATTAAACAGCCTCATGATGCATTTTAAACATCTTTATTCATTAGCCTATACACCATATTTGCATGAATACATTTACAAATGATGCTCATTTATTGTGCCATTAATCTTTCCTTTTAATGGCATTTTGAATCTTGTACATTTCTTATTGTATTTCCTGAATACTTTCCATGAACAACAGGAAAGCTGTTTATAGCTTTTCTAAAGACTTACTTAAAAATATCAGATAAGTCTCGTTTTCAATATTGCATGGATATTATATTATATTACACAACAAAGAGCCAACAAAAACAAACTTGCATTCACTCCCAATAGCTGTAGTGTTGGATTACTGATAACACAACTGGACTAAGAAGTAAGATAAGATCAACACACTTGCTATTAAGTTTCACACACACACACACACACACACATGCAACTCCCCATGGGGGGAATAATAGGAGTATATAGTGGTTTTCCTCTCCTGAGCTGCCTGGTCACCATGCTTCTCGGTAGTGCAACCCTCCACCTTCTGCTCTGTTTCAAAACACAGACTCTCTCACTACTGTGCCACATTTTAATGTCGCTGGTCATTAAGTGTTTAAAAAAAATAATAATAATAATTTTAAAAAACAAGAAAGAAAATCCAACATTTTTTTTTTTTTTTTTTTTTTTTTTTAAGTAAATAACATCCAGGGGTTGCATCATTCAATTATTTCAGAAACAAAAAGGGAGAACAGTTTTCAGGTTAACATGTTTTTTTAACATTTTCTTGGTAAAAGGAGGGAGTGAAATAATTGAGGAGTGAAGAAAGGGGAGGAAAAGATGCTTTGAGATGTTTCCACTGGGAGAGAAAAAAAATAAGAGGGTCAGCTGACTTATTGGGTAGGATGTGCACAATCAAAAGTGTTTTTGGAAGAGATGACATGGCGACCAACCTGGGGAAAAGTCATCCTAAATCGGTGCTTTAGTTTTTGTGGAAATGCTGGGGATTTGTCAGCCTGATCCAAACATACAGTATTAAGGATCAAATGGATGTGGCACGCGCTCTTGGAGAGGAATTTAATTCCAGATACATCTGTTTTTGCAGGACTGATGCAGTATTGTAATGTGTACACGTGATAGAAAATATGTAAGCCCTTTCGGAATATTTTCCCTATATATTATTATTAGTATTGTCTGTATACAAGGTGCATTGTGCATTGGGAAGTTTCCAAGTGTGACACAACTCACCCTCCATGCAGAAGATGACCATCCAGGCTATCCATAGGTCCGAGTTATGAAACTTCACCATGGCTCGTAACTGTTCAGTGACTGCTTCTTCAGTTTCAGCCCAGTTGTCTCCTTCTTTTAACGAGATCTCAGCTCAACTCACAGTTTCCTTGAAGAGAAGTAACTGTTCCCTCTGATGGCATGAGACATTAAAAGCTGTGGGATTTTTTTCCCAAAAAAAAACAACGTGAAATGTTCAAATGTGTGGAAATCCAAAGCACACCCGTCTCTTTTTTTACTCCTCCTTTTCCTCCTGTTCTTTGGTAGCTGCTGGTCACTCCAACACTATTCTCTCTCCTCTCCGGTCATTTTACGCACGCTTTGGGGATGCTCAATGTCCACCTGCTGGGGAGCACAAATCTGCCCGACTGTTCGCTGAAAGTGACTTACAAACAGATGAGAAACTGGCACTTTTCCCGTCCGCTTGGTGAGTCTCTCCAACGCGTCTTGTTGCGCTCCATGCTTTCTCGTCTGTTCTGCTGCAGCTGAGCGGACCTCGGAACAAAAAGCACACAGCATTGGAAGCAATACCACTTCCTATTGATGTTTTTCAAAATAAAACATCCCAGGGTTGTTTGTCATGAGGTGGCAAAAGGACAGAGCTTCAGTCTGGGTTGAACCTCTTCACTCCTCTATACCTGCGTGTTCTCACCACACTTTCAAAAAGTCATTTCTCAACAATAAAGAAGAGGAAGTTTAAAGAAAAATGTGTGAGAAAAAAGAAATGAGTATCAAATTAGTGAAATTATTTTGTGAAGTGAGAAAAAGTTGATGTTTAATGAGAATGTACTGGCCTGTACTTGTAGGGACTGTTTGTAAGAATCAGAAATGCTTGTTAACAGCGACACCTGTGGCCATTAACTCAACGAAAGTCAGCGTCTGGCTCGCGCTTGTGCTCGCTCTACATAGACATGAACGAGCATCGCTCAACACAGTGAGGCGACACACGTCAGCTAAAACCACAATATCACTCTATATTTCAGCTGCTTGGCAGTAATGTTAGCTGACCAGATGAAGGTCTCTCCAAGAATCAATGCTGATCCTAGTGTTGGCTTTTCCTGCTTCAGCCTCCCGACCGCTGCCGGAGGGAACAGGGGGGACACCGGCACCTGGTCGGAGACGATAATGTTTCTCGCTGCGGAGCCCCGTTACTTCACAAGACACAGGAAACCTCTGTTGGTCTGGAGGAGCTGCAGCAGTTATTTCTGCACAAACGTCCACGTTCACTAGATATTCTCAGAGCGAAGTCTTCTGCAGTGTGTTGTGTGCACGCATGCGCGTGAGGTGGAGCTGGCTGAGTGAAGGCAAGCAGACAGGCAGAGTACAGACTCCGGTCTTGGAGACCAAAGCTACGGCCTCCGATCACAGCCAACACTGTTTAACAGACGGGCTTCACTAGATATAACTTTGTGGTTTTGGTGCTTCCGCGTAGTTTGTGCTGGAGTCTTGTCTAAACAGCGTAGCCACACGCCAGCGCGCATGGGACACCGACCCAGATTGAGTTATACGTGTAAGAAGTTACAAACAGTCCCTTTAATGATATGAGCAACAGAGAGAGCGGTCAGCAGGTTCCGTATGCAGAGCAATTCAGTTCAGAAGTAGATTTCTTGCTTCTGTCTGTGTATGTGTATGTGGTTTGTGCTATGGCACACACACCATGTTGGTGGTAAGAAAAAAAAAAAAGTGAGCAAATGGAGGAAGGCAGTATTTAGAAGGCCTCTGATTTGGGGGAAGTGATTGCACCTGAGAGGGGGCGGTTCCTTACCAGACAGGAGCGTTTGTTTTATCCTCCAGGAATCAGTTGTGGTCATAGGACGTCTGTCTATTGACTATTAACAGTAAAAAAAAAATAAAAAAAACGTATCTGACTTACATCTCCTAGTGCCTTACCTTTGAAGATACCAAAACTCCACTTGACTCCACAGTAGACTAAAAGACAGAATCCAGTCCAGTCAGCCAGGATAAGCTAAATAAGATAAACAGGGCTACAGAAACACGCCTGAACCCTGTGTGCTTTTATTTTGTAGGTGAAATCCCCCTGGCTTCCTGTTGTAGTCTGAGTATGTGTGTGCAGCTTGACGGCGCTCAGCTGCGGATGATTGAGATGAGCTCGAGCCCGGCTGTTGCTGGGAGACCGCTGACGCCAAACGAGAGAGAGACGTTCGTGCCCTCCTGCGGCGCGAGCACAGAACGACCAATGGAATAGAATAGAACAGAATAGAATGGAATGTAACTGAGTACATGCACTATAAGTATAATTTTGACATACTTTATTTTACATGAGTATTTCCATTTTCTGCTGCTTTATACTACTCTACTACATCTCAGAGGTAAATACTGTACTTTTTACTCCACTACATTTGTTTGACACATAAAAAAAACACATTATATTCGTATATGATATATTGCAGCATTATACTTCACATCTACCCAGTGTAGTACACAAAGTAAGATAAGATAAGATATTCCTTTATTAGTCCTGCAGTGGGGAAATTTGCAGTGTGCAGCAGCAAAGGGGATAGTGCAAAAAACAGATGCATCAGCTAACACAGTAAAAAAAAGAGCTAAACAAAGTGTAACAAAATATGAACTATTTAAATAGAAGGAAGTATAAAAATAGGAGCAGTATATACAGTGTTGACAATAAACAGACTATTAACAAAATTGCACAAGTCGAAAATGATATTGCACAGTGAGAATGAATGAAATTCCACCTGAAAATATCAGGTTATTGTTTTTGGTGTGTAAGTGTAAGTATCTACAATTGAAATGTTCTTCTTTCATGAATGTGTTGGTGACAAAAACAGAATGGTATAATATTCTATATAAATATAACACTTTGAAAGGAGCTATTCCGCATGATGAGTACTTTGACTTTTGATACTTGTAATGGAGTATTTTTAGACTGTGGCATTTCTACTTTTATTTAAGTAAAGTATCTGAGTCAGCGTACTTCTTCCAACACTAGAATAGAATAGAATATCTTTGGAAGACTACTCTTTATAGTGACGATGATTACCTATTTGGTTGCACTTTTAACATTTTACAGTAAATAATAAGTAGACTACAGCAGATAATCAATAATATAATATAGTATAATTAATCACAAGGCTACATAGTTTTGTGTGAAAAAAAACATTTTAACGTTCTGCCATAATGATTCATCAGCCTCTTTGATTGTGGTTGCTATATTAGGCCCTACATACTGAGTCATTTTCATAATTTGTATTGTAAATATCAGTGACGTGTCACTGCAACACAGGTGAGGGTTTCACTCAATGTCAGACATGAGAGTCAACAAGAGACACAGACACAGCACACACAGACTGCAGATAAACTGCATAGAAAGTTGCATCGTTTTGTGTGAAAGACATTAAAATGACTATTTTTATCTTAATGAATCAAATCAATGCCTGTCATTTTGTAGCAAATCTGTGACTGTTAGAAATGACTGTAGGCAGAGGAACTACTCAGCAGCTGAGGAGACTGCATCAAACAACGTTCAGCGTTCAGGCCTCTAATCACTCTGATCCACTGATCACACATAACTCACCTCAGCACTAAATAGCTGCTTATATCTTTTCTGCCTCACAGTATGTCTGGTCGCAGCACAGTTTGTTAGCCAAAAAAGCATCCAAATATCAAAAGAGAAACATTCTGACTGAAGTATTTTTGAATTTTCTTCCCTAATTTGGTTTTTAAACTTAGAGAAAGGGAAAATGAAAGGCAAAGACATGATGAGGGCAATGCCCTACATCCATCTACCCATCCAATCCCCCCACTCTTTCTTCTGCCCTGAAGCTGATGGCAGAACAGACGTTTAGCTGTCACTGCAGAGAAATAATGTACAAGTTAGAGGATCTTAAGGAAGCCCCAAGGCCTTCACATCCCTCTCTTTCTTCGTCTTTCACTCACTTTCTCTTTGTGCCTGAACTTTAAACTTTTCTCACATGCACCCTCAGCTCCCTCTCCGAAAAGGTCACACAACTTTTGTGATATTGCATTCAAGCAAGCTGCGTCAGAGGGAAAACAACATCCAGTGCACCGGGTCAGATCTTAAAAGTTTGAAGAGGAGCTTTTTGGTGTCACCTGAGGACAGATTGGCTTCATGCAGCACAACAAATAAGGCTTTTGTATTTGTACTTGATGCAGAGCAGAATGAGAATCAGTCTAGTGTCACACATGGGAAAACTGAACCTGAGACAAAGAACAAAAGCACAGTGTGAGACCAAACATGATCTACAGCATGATTAATGGGACTCTACATGTATGAGATTCTGTTTGTGCCCGAAATGTGCTGATGCATTGATGATTTTATAGCATTATGTTGCAGTGTTTTTCATTTTTGAAAAATTGCCATGTTTGATTTTGTTTTGTTTTGTTTTTCATTATAATTTAAGCTGCTTTTAAGTTTTTAATTGTCAAAAAACAGCAAAACAAATGCCCATCACAATTTCCTACAACCAAAAATTTGATCTTCAAAGGTCATGTTTGACCAACAGTCTAAAACCCAAATATACTCACTTTACTATCACATAAGACAAAGAAAAGTTGCAAATACTCACACTTGAGAAGCTGGAATCTGAAACTATTTGGTATTTATCTTAAAAATTGACTTGATGATTATAAATACCCACGTAGTTGCTGATTTATTTTCAAGTAATCGTTTCAGTTATAATTTTGTTTGTGCCAAAATGTGGTTGCAAACTTCTTCTTTTAGGATTTTATAGCAAATTGTATTGCTAGTGATTGCACATGTCCGATATCCTTACCTGCGCTTTAATGTGGACTGAGGTTTGTATTGTGGTTTCTATTTACCAGAAGCAATCGGATGGCAGAAGCAAAATAGAACAGACAGAAGCAAATGCACAAAGTCATGACAACGTACAACAGTAAGGAAACATGTAAGGATGGAGAACATTCTGAAAATAGACACAAATGAAACCTCATACATGAAAGAAAATGTTATACATCATCCACCGATTTCACACATCAATATTCCCTAAAATAAGATAAAGGTTTGAAAATGATGGATGGCTTAAATTGGGTTTCTTCAGCAGCCAGCAAAAGATGCATGCTTGATTTATTATTGATTACTTTCTGAAACTGCTCCATTTCTCTTTTTTTCTGCACCCCCATAAAAGATTCAAAAGAAGATCCTCAATGCTAAATGTTGTAATTCTCTTCTCCCGACAGTCTTGGCCGGAGTTCACGACAACTTGAATATTGATGTCAGGTAGAACGGGTGATCCTTTGTTTAGTGCTGCATCGTTGTTGAGAGGCTTCACTTTCTCTCCAGGGATATTATTTGTATTATTGAACAGTTCAACCTGAACTGACACAGTGTGTTCCCTGCAGTGGTGGAATATAACTACACATGTATTTACTCAAGTACTTTGAAATACTTGTTCTTTACTTGAGCATTTCCATACTTCTATTTATTACACTTAAAGGAAAATATTGTCTTTCCACTACATTTATCTGTTATAGTTATAAACAAACATAATATCTCATTAAATATGATGCATTTTACAGATTTTTTTATAAAATAAAAATGTATCAACACCTACAACATTACAACGCTGCCCTTCATTAATGCATCAGTAATAGCAATAAAATAGCTATTATAATATTAACACTGCAAATAAGTACTTTTACTTGATACTTTAAGTAGGCCTATATTTTATTTCTGAAATGCTGAACTTGTATATGTAAGTAAAGTAGTATTTTTACACTGTGGTATTGCTACTTTTAAAGCATCTAAATCCTTCCACCTCTGGTCCATTAATACCTGCTGATAGGGTCAACTCAGGTCAAATGAAGCACTGTGCATCCATTACACATTCACTGACAATCAAGGCTTTACATTTTCAATAGTTTCAGTCCAAAAGAGCCATTTAATTATTTGTCACTTATCCAAATAAAACAACTACATTAAACACAATTCAATTATTTATTCTTTTTCTGAAGAGAATCTATTTCTGTTTTGTTATTTCAACTAAATTACAATGACAAACAACTTTGTCTATAAAATATAAATCTTGAAAATAAAACTGCTTTACATTTTTTTTTACAATTGCCAAGACACAAAAACTGGTATTTATGACACAACTATTGAAACCACTAACTCATGTAGCCGATATCTATTGACCACTTATGTTAAACCATAAGCACATTGTCTGCTTTACTCTAAGTTTGAAATTCTAAAACTTACTTTTTGTAAATAACTACACACGGTTATCTACATTAGACACACCATTCAAAACTAAACGCCTGTGTGTGTTGCTTGCTAAACGCTGCCATTGAAATATCACACTCAATTATCAATCACCTGCACCCAAAATGCACCTGTGAAAACACCTGTAACCAATTAGATCACTTAGAAATCAGAGCTTGAACACTATAGGCTAAATAGGATTCAGGTTTGCTCTTTTGGTGTGCACAATGGAGGTCAATAATGGAGAGAGAGTTAGAGGAATATAATTACAATATACTGTATTTTGTTTACAGTATCTTCAGTTAATTAAATTAATTGTGTCTGATACTGTTATGAGTATATGAGCATTGAAAATAAGCACATTTGTTTGTTTCCCCATTGCGTTTGTGTTCATAGTCTATGTTTACAGCGTGCCACAAATGGAAATGCCAAAGACTCTAGGTAATAGATCAGTGTGTAGTTTGCATGTGGAAAGAGCTATGTATTTGGTGTTTGTGTGTAAAGTTGTGGCACAGAAATATTTTTTTAGAAGAATTTATATGTTTTGAATGGAGTATTATATATTTAAATATTAATTTTAATTTAAATATTTTGTATTTGGTTTAAACACTATGTTTAGATTTAGATTTATTTAGATTTATTTGTCCCAGAGGGATATTTGCTTCCACAACCAGTACACAGAGACATGCAGATATACACATAGCAACATACAGATGTTTTTTGGTTTGGGTTTTTATGTTTCAACAAAGAGGGCCCTAGTTTCAGAAATTGTGTTTTAGTAATTGCAAAGAAAACCTGTAATCTTTTACATGGACTTCCAACTGTGACTGACCTTAAAAAATAGAAAACACTGCCATCTTGTGGTGAATAAAACACTCTTTACTTGACAGAAGAACTTAATGGAAAGTCAGAACATCTCCTTTGTGCTGGTCTTTGTTTAGACACACACCAGCATGAGTCGGAGACAGGAAAGACGGAAAGAAAAGTTGGTTCTACTGCACAGTCCTTTTGTCAATAGACAAGATCATAAGAGACTGACGGAGCAGCCCGGTCTCCCAGGAAGCATCATTCCTGAAATGACAAAAAGGGCAATGCTGTTACTGCAGAAAGGTACACATGATTTATTAAATAACATCTTAAATGCCACAGCTCCTTCTGTATCTTTAATGTATGAATCGTTGTGGCAGCAGCATGAATGACAAACACCTAAATGTCTTTCATTTTTGGAGCAGGAATGTTATGGAGCCTAATCAGAGCATGACAGGTATGACAGCAGCATGTTCACTCTCATTGAGGCGATTAGACAACAACAGCTCTTTTATGACAACAGCATGAGCTATAAATGATACAGCATACACACACAGGAGGGTGAAGTGCAGTCACACTGGCACTGCAGGTAAGACCTGTTGTGGATGGTCTACGTGCACCAACAAGACAATGATTCAGTTGACAACTTTTGACATGAAGTGTGACAGGTATGTTACCTGTTGAGCTGGATGTTATCACATTTTGCTATTAAAAAGGTCTTGAGAACTACAAACAGAAGTGTAACGTGGGAACACTTTCACAAACCCAGCACTGAGGGGAAATAAAAGTCGGTCTGTGGATGTCCAAAAATCAAACACAGCAAGGAGTAGTTCACCAGAGTAAAACTATTTTATATCAAAATTGAATTAGTAAGATATCTCTAAAAAATAACTGCAGCATTGGGCCTACCTCATCACTGCTGGAGGATGAGGATGAAGATGAGGATGAGTGTCCTGATTTTCTTCCACCTTCCTTATGACCCTTATGTTCCTTATGCTTCTTATGCTTCTTGTCCTTCTTATGCTTCTTGTCCTTCTTATTGTGGTCTTTGCCGTCTCTGTGCTTTGACTTTTTGTGAGACTTGTGCTCATTGTCAGACTTGTCCTCGCAGTGTGACTTGTCCTTTCTGTCAGACTTGTCCTCGCAGTGTGACTTTGCCTTACTTCCAGACTTGTCCTTAAAAAAATGGCATACGTTGACTTTGAATAAATCATTGATTGTGTTGGTTTAGTCTTTAAGGATTGTGTTTGATTCCAGTAGTCAGAATTCATGTAATTTTAATGTAGAGTAAGAATTGTGTTGGCTGCAGTGTATTGTGCCGAGGAGTTGGCAGCAAAAAGGCACAGATGAAGCAGATTTACCAGAGAAGCAACTTTTTTGCCTTGCTGTCAAAAAACAGTTAAAATCATAAGTTGATTCATACCACAGTTATGAACTACATGAGCATCTTTGACAGTATGCCAACATACAAAGCTCTTACCTTATCAATCTCATCCTTCTGAACCACATCCGGCAAAACTTTTTCAACCCCACCTAAAGCTGCACACATGTAAAAGAAACAGATGCTAAACAAGTTTGAAGAATCAGGTTAGAATAAATGTGAAATAAAAATCTGAATTATCGTCACCAAAGATCTGAGTGACAAAAGCCCTTTATGCAGCAGGATATCAAATACATCTTGCTGATACTGTATTTGTTCACACATTTTCATTTAGTTTCTAAAGCATACATTGGATAATTAATGAATCTATCAGGAGTAAAACATGCCCTAAAAATGCCTGTTACTCTTCAATTCCACTAACCAAGACTTGAACAATGTTGTTTAAGTCAACAGAGACAAACATAACATTCAAGATATTCCTCCTAAATACAGTCAACATTTGAGCCTACCATCCTCAAGATTGAAACTCATTGTGACACCTGTTTGTGCGCTTTCCCAAACAAGTGAACGCGGAGACTTACACACAGGATTCCTGGATTAACAGCACCTGAACCACGTGACCTATAACCACGCCCAACCCAACCACCACTCCCTCTGGGTTATTATAGTTGTACTTATTGAGTTCTAAAAGTCTTATGGGTCAAATAAATGAATAAACCTGCCAGTCTTGTTACATTACTTCAACCTGTTTCCGGCAGATAACAACTTGTTTCAAGATTCTGACTCCTATTGAACAGGTTGAAATGATCTCACCACAGTGGCAGATTTTTCACATTTTTGCATTTTTTTGCACCATGCAAAATGTAGCGTATAAAGAGAGAGGAGAGAGGCTGAGGAGCCAGGAGCGAGGGTCACCGTTTTTGTATTGCATTACACAATATTAGAATATGTTAAAATATGTGAACACATTAGTTTAACAGCATTAATTGATTAATGTATATATGTATATATATATATATATATATATATATATATATATATA
>CAKAOH010025189.1:0-29068 GCA_916701665.1 Sebastiscus tertius | reverse complement strand
ACACACACACACACACACACATTGTATACAAGTCGGATACTTGCCAGTTATCATGAATGCACAAGTTGGAAGGTAATGTGTGATTAAAAGAAGAGTAAATTGGGGTACAATTACTTTCCTTCCTGAAGTAAATATGTGCCTTTTGGGGGATAGTAATAGGGTGGTCAGATGGAGAAATTCAAGTGTGTGGGCTTTGTAGGCTGGTATGAGCTGATGTGAATGGAGATTGTTGGGTTCATGTGTGGATAGGACTTAAAAGTTTACTCTTAGGCTACATCCACACTAATACGTTTTCGTTTTAAAACACAACTTTTGCTACGTTTAAGCCTAGCACCCCTAAAACGGAAATGACTGAAAAGGCTGCTGATGCTGTTTTATTTAGAAAATTCCAGGGTTGCGTTTTAGTCTGGACGGATAAAATAGTGTTGTCACAATACTGGAATTTCAAACTCTGATACAATACCTTGAAAAATATCGATATTCAATACCATTTTCGATACCCCAGAGAACAATTGACACAACATTGAGGGCGTGAATGGTAGTGGGTGTGTCAACCTGCTGTTGGAGAGAAGAGAGAGCAGAAAGTGCAGCTGGTACCCCGCGCATCGGTGCCGCAGAAAATTTGTATTAAAACCGTCTCAAATATTTTGTATCTATGTATCGACAAAAAAACGACATCAGCCGTGATTACCATGCAACTTCCAGTGGTTAATTCAACATGTCCCACGGACAACAGGAAAAGTGATTGGGATGCCGTAAACTCACTATCGACGGACTGTGCTGCTTACCAGCTGCTAACGGCTAACGTTAACTAGCTCTCTATGCAGTAAAAATGAGTATTGGGCGATGGTTAATTCTAACGTTATCATGGTGTGTTCAAATGTAATCTTGTAAAATGTAGTTTTTGGTGAGAAACCTGAATAAATGCAGTTGTTTGAAGGAGATGTTTTCACAGCAATATAAAATAGATAATAGAGAGGGAATCATGACCTGTTGAACTTCCTAACAAAAACCCGTCTGCAAACACTAATAAAGGAGTGGATTTTGATGTACATGGGATTTTAGGTTTTTTTGCTGTAGTATCAAATTGGTATCGAGAATCATGGAATTTCACTGGTATTGATATCGACTACTAAACTTCTGCTATCGTGACTAGTGAGAACAGACAACAACGAAACTGAGGGGAAACGAGTGAGTCGTGTGTTGACCAAATGTCTTGACTTTGATTTTTAGCTCTTCATTTTTAAAGTAAATTTGATGTGTGTGTGTGAGAGAGGGAGAACCTTAGTTAGGCTATAGTAGCCTAGTAGCAGCTCTTAAGTATCAAACAAGACCTTTTATTATAGGAAGTACAATACTCTTGTATTTTCTGTAACCAACCGCAGAGTAGACAAAACCTGCTTCCTGTTTTCTCAAGGGCACGCACATGCTCAGTGTGCGTGAATGCTCATGGAATATGTGTTTTCAGGCATATGAGTATGGACATAGATTATTTCTAAAATGGTGCTAAAAGGCTTGTGCGTACGGAAATCATTTTTGTTTTAAAACGAAAACGTAACAAACATGACAAATATAAATATAATATAAAAGAAAAAAATTATCCTTTTCATCTTTCATGGCAAGACCGCCGCCACTACTCCTAACCTATGGCTTGGTCTTACCATCACCTTTTGTATTACTGTTTATTAGTTAATTGCAGTCTCATTCACTTGTTTCCTACTGGAAAGATTGAAGCTACTGTAACTGCTCAGAATGATTCCCCTGAACTCCTGACTGTGCTTATTAAAAGCAACAGTCTGGCAGTTTGGATTGAAAAGACATTAAGAGTCAGATGAGACGTTCCATATTAGGTTGATTAAAGGCTTTCCAGCACTGAGATGGGCCCAGGGTGGTTTTAGCCTAGCTCAGCACAAAAACAACTAGAAGCATGGAGAAACTGCTAGTGCAGCTCAGTCAAATGTGAAATCACTATACCTTCACACCCTTTTCATCAAGAAACAGTTCCAACAAGTAACTGCTCTTTAACCCATAATGTTAAGTCTCAGGTTTTGCCTGTAAGCTTACATTTAAATGCTTTTCCTCATAATGTGTGATGTGAAAACATTGCATTTCCACTCAGTCAAAAAAGTAAAGTGTGCACCCTGGTCATAATTGAGTTATAAAATCCTAGTGCACTATAATCTCAACTAATGATTCTAATCATGAACATTAAGGAAGCAGCCCTATTTTCTACATGTTAAAGATTAGGGCTGCTCCCTAAACGTTCATGATTAGAATCATTAGTCGAAGTCAAAGCATCAGACTTCCATTGCACACAAAACACACAGGGTAACAGCATGGCTGGATACAAAGTTTTAAAAACCTAGTAAAATCTTGTTCCATATAATAATGACCAGGATGAACACTTTATTTTCCACCTATGACAGAGCTAGGATAGCGGTTTCCCTCTGCTTCCAGTCTTTGTGCTAAGTGATGATATTACTCTCTTCTGACTTTGAGTAAGATGGCAAATAATTCCCCCAAATGTTGAACTTGTCCTCAAATGATTGAGGAACTATTTTAAATGTTGGGTACAGAATAATATTCTGGGAAACTGGAAGTGGCTATATTTGGCTTCCTTGTTAAAAAAGAAATGCTGTTTTTTTTTTTTTTTTCTACCAGGGCCTATGTATGATTCTTAGCTTCTCTTTGATCAGTTTACAACACAAAGCAGGCATGTAAAGAAGAAACCCCCTGTTTCTTCAGCACTATCTTTATGTTGCCATATACCGGGCATGGGGAGAGAATAGGTTTTAGTTCTGCCTGCAGTATTGAACATGAAGTGTTAACAGCTGTGTGCTAGAGCCTGTCTGCCTGTGTGTTGCCATATATGTGGATGCCTAACGACCCTAACTAACTAAACTCTGTTCTCTTTAACATTGCAGTATTCCCTTTGATAGAATATCAGACATCAATTTTTCACTGAATACAAATGAAAGTGTAAGTACTTTGATCATTAATCTTTAATTCATACGCAGTGATTCAATGAAAGGAGAAAGTAAATTGATCATGGAACAAATGGAAATGTGTTATTTTATCAATATAGCATGTCTTGTATTTTCCCAAAATTACTGTTAACATTCATTTAGAAGCAGATGCCACAAAGTGAGATGATGTGAAATTACAACTCTTCCCGGACAACAAATGTGTGGCAGATGTATATAGAATATGAGGATTCATCTTGATGAAAGAAAACTTTACTATAGCCTGCATTTGAACCAGAAGCTTGGAGCAAAGCCCCAATATCAAACCACAACCTGATTTGATTAAATACTGTACCACTGGTTTTTAAAATGTAACAGAAGAGAGGCAATAATGTAAAGCGTAAGCATACTTGGATATGCTGTAAGTTTATTTCCATTGAGATGACTCTGTTTGAGACCTGCTGTGAAACTGTTGGAGGCATACATGTTAATGTCTTGCTTCTCTGCTCAGTGGCTTTTGTACTGCAGGATCCAACCCTAGTTTGTATGTGAATGTACTGTAGATATAAAAATGTTTTTTCTAAGTATGTGGCCCGTGTGTTTCTCCAGGCAAATATAGCTTTGTTTGAGGCACGCTGTAAGGAGAAAATCCAGCAGTTTGAGGATGCTGGTTCAGATGAGGAGGATATATGGGACGAAAAAGACGTCACTTTCGCACCAGAGGCACAGAGACGCCCCAGGTCAGTTAAAAACACACACACACACACACACAGACGTTTGTCTTTCTATATACTTGTGCTTCATTGACAAAGTGCAGTCCCTAGCCCCAACACCTACCCTTATCTCAACTGTATTTTGTGGACCAGCCTCACAATTCAGAAATGTGCTCATTACAAACTGAAATGGTCCTCATAAACATAGCAATGCAAATGCAAACACACACACACACACACACACACACACACACCGCAGGTCTTTACGACACAATGCGGTCAAAAGTCAACACAAAATGAAAGTTCCTTGTAGTGGCTTTCACTAAGTAATTAATAGTCACTTGCTAACTTTCTGCTGATTGATAATCAATCGGCACTATCTGACGTCGAAAGATTCTCGACTGTCAGCCCAGTCTGCTCTGATTGGTCAGCTGGTCCGCTGTTGTGATCGGTCAACCAAACCAAACTCTTTGGACTCTGCTCCAGCTCTGCTCTAACTTGCTTTGTTTGATGGCGTGCCATGTTACTAGTTTATGGAAATGTGTTACTTAGTGACATCACCATGTTAATATAATATAAGATAAGATAAGATGAACCATTATTAATCCCCGGAGGGAAATTCAGGTGTCAAAGCAGCAACATCAGCAAACAGAGTGAATCACAGGAGAGGTAAAGGTAAACAAAAATGATAAAGACAATAATAGAGATATAAAAGACACAGAATGAATGGGTGGACATAGTGTGTACAGTCTGTCAATAAATAAATGTAGAATGTGCAATAAATAAATGTAATATGTACATATGTGCAGTCAGCAATAAAGTGGTAAATAGGATGTATAGTGTAAAGTGAGTGTAAAGTGTGCCAGTGGTTAGAGTCCAAGATGGTTGCAGATAGTGCATGTTAAAAGGTAGAGTAACTCCCTTTGATGTGGACTTTGGGCTTTGTAACTTTGCAGACCTTTTACATGCACAAAAAACTGTATGACACTAAAGGAAAGGGAAAAAAGGAAAGGGAAAAAACACAAAAGTATGTGGCCCGTGTGTTTCACCAGGCAAATATACACAAAAGCATAATCCCCTTTAACAGTCAAGCTGTAGTGTTGTGCAGGAGTTTGGACATCTCTCAGTAGCTCCACATTTATTACACTTCCCAGTATAAAAAGAGGATGAACTCAGATGTGGATTAGAAATAACTCTTGATCTGTGTATTCCATTTCAGGAGTTCAGGCAGCACAGACAGCGAGGAAAGCACAGACTCGGAGGAGGAGGATGTGAAGAGAGATCCATTTGAAGCTTCCAATCCCAGCACCGATGACCGAATGGAAGTCGACACAGGTTTGTGTACTCAAGGCTACTACATATCAACCCTAAGGACAATAACAATAACAAATGAACCCAAGTAAGAAAACTTTTGCCAGGATGTGGTTTAAGATTGAAACTAAAATAAGATTTAGTCCTTATCCTGAGGTTTCTTCCATTTTTTCTCCCTGTTAAAAGGTTGTTTTTTTTGGTTAAGTTTTTCCTTATCCGATGTGAGGGTTGCACTGTCAAGGACAGAGTCCGTCGTATCCTGTACAGATAGTTAAGCTCCCCAAGACAAATTTGTGATTTTGGGCTAAACAAATAAAATTGATTTGACTTGACCCAGTTAAGATTGTTCACGATTAATTATATTTGGCATGTGGGATTAGGGCTCATGTAAGAATTTGCGGCGATCCGCACCTTTAAGGATGGACACACACACACACACACACACACACACACACACACACACATACACACCCTGGGATGGACGAATGAGGCGCTACAAAAGAGCATGGAGAACTCCTGTATTTACACAAAGTAACAACTGAGTTAACTGTTCGGGGTAACAGGGGTGCGTGCTATATTTTTCACTGTATGTTGGTTTTTGCACTGTCATGGATGTATGATACACTGTGGGGAACATTGCATTTCACTGTGTGGTGTGTTTATTGCTTGCATTGTGATACTACTGGCTTGTGTGTGTACATAATTCAGGGGGCTGGTAGACTCTATCAGTCCTTTATAGGGGGTTTGTTGGCTGCATATGTACAATCTTTTGTCAGACTGCGACTCTGACTGGCACCCCGGCTTAACAGCCAGCAACCGCTACATTAAAAAGTGGCACCCCAGATGGGACTCAAACCCACAATCCCTGGTTTAGGAGGCCAGTGCCTTATCCTTTATTAGGCCATGATTAGGTTTATTTTCAGTGTAGGTTTTTTGCATTCAGTGCTGATGATGTGGGTTATGGAATGACCAATGTTTTCTGTCCATGCAAGTATGAAGAGTGTACTGATTTGATACATTTTATTATCATTATTATTTTTAAGGGCCTGTGTGGACGGCCAACTTTGATGACATCCCCATGGACACAGGTACGTCCACAGCTCCAGCCTCCAGCCCCAACAACCCCGCTGCCCCCTCTGCTGTGTCCTCCTCCTCCTCTTCCACAGAAGACCTCCCCGAGGCAGGGTGGAGCTCCAATCCTCCTGCCCCTTCCAACACTGAAACAGGCTGGGCTGATTTCTCCAACTTCACCCCTGTCAGGTAGGATATCCGAACAGACTCTGGTTCAGTTTCTCTTCGTGTGCCTGCAGTGCTGCAGCTACTCTCATCGTCAATGAATCTGAAGGAGTTGCTTCATAAATACAACTTGCTCTCTTTCAGCCCCAAAGACCCTCTGAGGTGCAACTCTCCTGTTGCTATGGAAACCAGCATAGAGACAATGGACCCTCTGGGGGTCAATGCACCCATGCAGCCTGAAGGTGAGATGTGTTCACATGCATGTCCATATTGACAAAGTGAGACCTCTGTGGCCTGAACTCTCTCCTGTTGTCCCACTGTGACGAGCTCAACCTGGACACACTTTGATATGAAATTTGACACTGGCTATTGTGCTAATTTTGCTTGCAAAATCTAAATAACCCCAAATCACATTAGGAAATTCAAGTGTTAAGATTCAACACCCATTGTCACCTTTCTTAAAACCCCCCCAGATTGTGATGGTTGGTTGGGTACCACTGTGGCTTCTCCCTCCTCCACCTCAGCTAAGGATTGTGGGAGATCTAAAGCAGAGGAGGAAACAGCTTCTTGTGAGCATCGCAGCATCACCGAGACGGTCATCAACGGCTCCATGAAAGAAACGGTCAGCCTCACTGTGGATGCCAAGACCGAGACCGCCGTCTTTAAGAGGTTCGCCAAACACATCCACACAAACAACACTAATAATAACCCTACTAATGACTGAATGTCATTAGTAGCGCTTTCAATACTAAAGTTGTCGTTCCTGGCATTCGTAAAACCCCAAGAGGGGAACACTGGAATGCTCTCTTACCTTAGGTGTCTTTACCAGAAAGGCTACTCAGACTGTGTCTCATTAGTGTTGTCACATCTGTTTTCATGAGTGCCCTCACACTATCACTCGGTCACAGTTCCTGTAGAGACGGTGCTAAATTTAACACCAAGATCCGAGACGGCCCCCAGGCCATTCAAACGCACGTATTCATTGGACAGTGTTTTATTAAAATAGTGTACTTGCATTTGAATCATCTTTCCACTATTGCTGTGCATTTGCTGAAAGTATTTAGTTTGCTCTTGTGGACAAAATCACCAAGGTGACAGTGAAGTGACTTAGAGCCATACATAGCTCTGAGACATTTATTCTCAGCACAACATCGAAAGGCCCAAATGTCCACCAAAATACCAACAGCTCGCTTCGTTCTTCCTCCTTTTGAATGAACCTTCCGCCAGTTTGTTCCTCTCCTCTCATCTGTGCACCGTGTGCGCAAAGTACCAAAATGCCACATAGACGGGCAAAGCCGGTTTCTAGGTCAGGATAATGCCAATCTGTCGGAGCTCTGCTTGAGCTGGTTGAAAATAAAGCCCTTAGACTAGTTCAGTTGTTTTACATTTTGTGCTCATTCTTTCACTGTCCAATAATATGTGGTGGTTATAGCTCACACAATAGAAAAAAATAAAGATCCTTAGCCTATGTAGTGATGAAGTGCCCTACACTAAATGTATAGTTAGGCTTTAAAATGATATTCCACCATATTATGAGTATGAAACCCCCTCTGCAGAATTAAAAAGTCTAAAGCTATGTATATGGCAAAATGATAGGGGTGTAACGATACACACAAGTTCCGGTTCACACCCAGGTTTAAGAGTCACGGTACGGTGCGAGTTCTGTACAGCAGGAAAAAAAAGAAATGCATAAGGATACGTTTGTTTTCATATATTTTGAACAGACAGTAGTGCAAGTGTCTAAGACTGACAAAATCCTCTTGCTGAGGTAACATTTTGCCCAGTGGAAACTTTGAAATTTCCTTATTTTTATAATGAAAACAGTTTACAGTTTGACACTTCTGTGTTCCCCTGTTCAAACACCGAACACACACTTTCCCAAAAGGCAACAGGTCACAACAGACTATAAAACTGAAAAGCATCTCATGCTATGAAATTGAAAATACAAAATAAAACTTGTGCATGTTTGAATTAGTTTCACCTTGGCTATATTTGTCACTAAAATGAGAATAGCTGATCCACCGTAGAGGTCAGCCCAACCTAAGTGAGCCTGAGCCAAAGTTGTCGCTAACGTTGGTGCTAACCCTCTTCACTTTAATCAGCAGGTGGCAAGTAAGACACGGGAACTTGGCTTGTGTCTTGAGGAGTTGTAGCATTTATTCACTGACAAACAAACTGTACATACACTGCACTGCTACGCTCACAGCTACAATGTTACTGCTAACTTACTCTCTCGCTCTCGCTCTCTCTCTCTCTCTCAACCGCACACTTTCTAACATTTTGCACACAACTTGACTGTAGCCCCCATTCTTCACAAATGACTGAACTAACTTTTTTACAGACACTTTTCAGTCCTGCTTCACACTCGAGTTTCAACAGTGCTTCCATAGTGAAATGCTTGCCTATAAATCTACAGGTTTCAAAGTTGGTTGTCCTCTGTCCTTCTGTCCCCTTGTTGATGCTGCATTATATTGTCTGTCTGTCTGAGTAAATAACAACTGTCTGATGAATTGAGCGACACTTACAACCTGAGCTTCCCCTCCTCTCTCTCTTGCTGTGCGTTGTGGGTGTGGTCTTCTTCAGAGTTTTGAAATCTTATCGGTATGTACAGCCAATCAGAGATCAGCCTGCAGCCGTGATGTAGTCTTGTTGTCACGTCAACCACCAACTTTTCTTTCCCAATTTTGATCTTCTTCTTTGGTTTCAGCTCCTTGTTTGTTTAATTCATTATTTCCATTCTGCATGTGTTTCTACCAAAGGTGTTGTCCAAGTGCAGTATTTTAGTTTACGGCTTTTATCTCTACAGGCCAACCCGATTTTAAGACCAAATTATTATTTGAATAATGGTTACAAACCGCTTCATAAGTATTTCTATTCATATCTTTATTTCATTTTCATGGTCTGCCTCCTTATTGACTTTGGCCCTCATCCATCGTCTCCATCTTAAGATTGAGTTTTATTAAGATTCAAATTGCCAATTTGAATGTGTAACTTGCTTAATAAATTCCAATGTGTGGTTGCCTATACAGCGCAAACACGGCTGATTTAAATAATGCAGTTACACATTAGTCAACCCTGCCTGACAGGAGTGAAAGACCAGTGTAAAATAGATCTGGTCAGCAGGATCTGACTGAACACACTTGTGACCACAAAATTAATTTTAACGATAATGGCACAGTTAGTTTCAACCTCAGGTTTGCATATTAGTTAATATGAATAATGACAACCATTTTCCTTCTTTCCTCTGTTATTTAAGGGCCTGTTCACACCTGGCATTAACATGCGTCTCGGCTGATCCGATCACAAGTGGACAGCTCCGAGTACGTCTGTTCCCACCTGGCATTAGAATGCGTCTCCACATGCGTCTTGAGTGACCACTTGTGATCGGATCTCACTTTCCCGCTTTATATGCAAATAAACACGCAGTAAACGCATGGCTAATACAGCAGACGCTGCAATGTAAGATTAGAGTAATGTCTTTAGTAATATCCTACATATTCATGAATATGGGTACATTTTGTTAACTTTAAAAATAAGGTTATTGTCTACCGGCGGTCCCCAGGGCTCTCCGTACATCTGACACCGCCGTGCGGTGCACTGAGCTTCAAAGCCGGGGATGCGGGCAGGCAGGCGGGCGTGCAGGTGTCAGATCTGTGCAGAGCACTGGATAACAAAAAACACACATCACCGACAGTACTATATTAATATCCAAAAGAATCTCAGAAATGCGGTCTAAGCGATCGGATCTCAATGCGTCTCGGCTGCATTGACACTTGTACTTAAGAGCTGCCAACATGTGATCGGATCACCCAAGATGCATGTTAATACCAGGTCTGAACAGGTCCTGTGACAACAATCCACTCATTACAGTTCTTCACAGCAACAGTAGAACAGCTAATACATACAGCATGACCTCTTGTGTACAAAAATGTAATATTCTATGTACATAGGAAACTGCTATACCATTAATTGTAAAAAAAAAAAATCAATTGCAACTCTTTTTCTAATCAAAAATGTATCATAATGTCAATAACTTCTATTCAGGGTTCATTTCATTTTGGTTGCAAAAATGTGTTTTTGTTTTAAAATAAACTTTCAATCAATTCTTTCTGGTGTACAAGCTGTGATGGAGACACTTATATATATAGATATATATATTGTCGCTTTTAGGTACTGCAATTTCTTGTTACAATACTTATTGGCTGCCATTACTGATATATCTGTGAAAAGCTAAACCATAAACATGGAAAGTCTTATGGTGAAAGGACTAACAGCCACATTATGCAGGAAGACCAACCCTTTCTTTTGAGCATTGAAAGTTTCAAGTTTCATTAAGGGTTGCTGTGTCCCTTTATGTACATTAAGTAGCATTACAGAAGTACATGTTTTAGTACTTTTAGCAAGACTACTTTTAACCAAGCATGAAGATACTGGTATGAATGGTAATTACAACTCTGAAATTATTAAGTGCTGGATAATGATGTAGCACCTCAACTATTAGATTATATCTGGATGTTTGTGGGTGTTTTGCTTTGATTGAGGCCTCATCAAGATAATTGGTGGTTCTCTGACACAAAGCAAGACTGACGGCTGGCAATTTTGGTCTAATCAGTGTCCAAATGAGTTTGTAGGCCTGCCTACTATTTGGCTCTGTAACTACAAAATAAACAAGAAGTATCGTAGCAAAACAATCAAAACAGTTGACTTTCTCCATTTGCTGTACATTTTGATGCTTTTCCTACATACTGTTCACGGTTTCCCATTTCAACACCTTCATCCTTTGTTTTACTGTGTGCTCTGTCAGTCGGTTCAGCATGCATCACCGTTCACATCTCACTGTGTTCTGTGTGTTTCTGTGGGGGAAACGTGGTTGGTAATGGATCACCTCATATGGTATTGATGTACATTTGTGTGTTTGTCTGTGCACCTGTGTGTGTTCCAGTGATGAAGAGAAGAATGCTTCTTCAGAGAAATGCTCAGTAGTGGAGTGTGTGGATTCGGAGAGAACAGGCGTCAACAGCTCAGCCGCAGCCTGCTGTCCCAAAACAGGGTCAGACACACACACACACACACACACACGCACACTGAAAAAAAAACATTTGTGCACAGACTCTGCCGTATTCAGCACTACTCATACGTAAATATTCAGTTACATGACATCTTAAATCCCTGAAACGTGCAGGATTTTTCAGTGTCTGTAGCAGTCGGATACAGTCACTGTAAGTTCCTCATAACTGTAAGTCAGGGTCTGAAATAAGCACCTGCCAAATAAGGGTAAATTGTTGGCAGTGGCGGTTAAAATCGACAGGCCATCCACCTCTTTGGCGGACGGGGAATATGGGTACACTGTGAACAACAAATCTGTGTTGAAATCGTCAGGAGGAGAGCTAGTAACGTTAGCTGTTAGCCGCCGGCGGGCATCAGAGCCCTGCTCGGCTAAATAACGGAGCTAACAGAGGTTTCATTGAGTTCAATTATTATGTGTTCAAGCTCTATTCAGAATCATTCATGAGTATTGTGCGAAGGTAAATTATAACGTTACGATGAGTTCAAATGTAATCTTGTGAAATTTAGATTTTGGCGAGAGACTTGAATAAATAGTTGCTTGAAGGAGATGTTTTCACAGCAATATAAAATGGATAATAGAGAGGGAATTCTGACCGGTTTAACTTCCTAACATTAGCTCTAAGCAGCTTATAATATATAATTAAAAATTCCTTTTAATCAAAGGAAATATTTTAATAAAATTACAGTCGTTTCTTTCCTAATCATTTGAATTTTGACCCTTCCACCTCTGAAAAACAGGGCTCCTCTGGAAGCAACACTCACTGGAATTTACCATGCATAAAATGTTTTTGTGAAAAATATATCTAACATCGAATGACATCAGATCTAAAATGTTATTCCTTCATTTAGTGCATAGATTTAAAAAAAGAAAAATGTGGCAGACGAGACTTGCCTGCCACAGTGGCAGTGAGGCAGACCCTGCTGTGACTACATTTAGAGCAACATGCTATTAAATGCATTACTTCCATCATGTCACCATCTTAATGCAGCTAGCAGCATTAAGATGGTGATAGCTGCGTTAAGATGCAGCTATCAGCAGTGCCACAGCCCCTCATTACACTTTGCCATTAGTATGAAGTGTGGAATGTGCCATTTATGAATTTTGAAAATTAAATTGGAAATCGTACAAGGAAAATTATATTTCTATCTATATTTATATATATTGTATCGGAAAATTCTAATTTCCTATAAATGATGCATTATAATGCTCCAAAGTTTTTTTCAAATAATTTAATTTTTTATTGTTAAGTTTCTCTTTGCGCTGTAATTTAAAGACATGTAAGCAATGTGCAACCTCCAAAGTGTTATGTAGGCAGACATGTGGCCAATCAGAGCTCTGTGGGCTGGATGTTATTTCATTTTTAGGTTCTACACAGCATACGTGTCTTTAAATCAAAGCATTCACAAAATGAAAACTACTGTAAATGTTAAATCAAATCAAAGCAAATGAATTGTGAGGTTCAATGTTGTAGGAGGGCACATCAATTAAAGTCAATTAAAATCGTGTATTTACAAAATACAGGTTAATTGATCGCTTTGTTGTTTTTTACTTATGATCTTTTTAATGCACCATGTTAATGCAAATTTAGTTAATTTAATTAGCTTTTGTATTTATGAGTAGATTATGATTTATGAATAGATTATGATTAAAACACTGTAAAAGTCCAAGCTCACACATAAGCACATAAGGCTTTGTCCACAAAAACACACGCAGCACCTACAGCAGAGTTGTTATCACAATATACAAATGTCAGACAATGTACTGTATATCTGAATCTGCACCATTTACTAAACCAACTCAAATGCGTCTAGGTATATATGATCTGGAGATCATGGTGCCACCGAAACAAACATTAAGTTTCTGTCTTACAGATCCTGTTAAGGTAATGTGACATTCAGGCACAAAACTAAACTAAACTATTCTTCTAAACTGAGAATATCTTATCAAACAGTGCAACTCTCCGTGTCTTGTTGTCTTTCTTACAGTTTTTCTTAATCGCTTTGCCTCATATTTCGAAACAGTCGTAGCTTTCTCTGAACTGTAAGAGCATCTGTCACAACTGTTTGATGGGACATCACAACTCTATTGCATGTCTGCAAAAAGTAGTAACTCCCCAAAAACACTTCATTCATACTTCAAACCCAGTTATTGTGTCAGTAAACTGGCCAACGCCACCAAAATGAAAAGTTGTTTTGTCATCGTGTGAGCCATACTGGTCAAAATGTTTAGGTGTTTTTTCACTCTGGCACTCAACCCTGGAAATGTTTCTTATATACAAATGTGTGTTTTGTTGACACTGACTGCTTACTGTACTATACCACAATGTTACTTTTATCTAGCTGAATGCTGTTGTGGCTCGCAATGAGCTTTTTAGATTCCCATTTCAACAGCAGGTGAAAGTTGAATGTGTAATGTGAAAGTCAATACTGTACAATAGTACACAGAAACAGGATATGTACATGTGTGTTTATACAGTAAATATATATTGTGTATCAATGTGCTACATGTATTATAAATAGAAAATTCACCTTTGAGCTTTCATGTAAAGTCATAGGCTATACAGTGAATAGAAAATTTGCCACACAATGACATCATGCAAGAAAAACAAACCCTGCAACAATGAAAGAAGCTGCCGTAGTTCAGTAAAAAAAACAACCAACCGTGTCTCCTCGCATTACGTAACACCATGTCATAGATATTTATGGATTATACACGCATGTCTGCCAGATTTTGATAAGCAAATGGATCATTTTGCACGTGATGGCTCCAACGATGAAGGAATGTTTAGAAGTTGTAAAGAGGACGACCGTTTCACTGAGAATCAACTCATCAGTTTTGATCAGCAAGACGCGTGCAAGTGGTTACTGTGCTGACTCGTGCACATGTGCCAAAACACGTGCAATGTGCTGGAATGAATGAGAAATTCTAATCTGTTGTGAACAACAAACTAATTGTTTAGAGTTGAGCTTATTGTGATGAAGAAAATAATTCTCATTTGAGAATTGAGCCAAAGCGAACGAGAAAAACTGTAATAAACATTTTTTTTATATATTTAAAGGAACAGTGCGTAGCATTTCAGGGGAGCTATTAGCAGAAATGGAATATAATATTCATAACTTCATATCTACATAGGGAGCAGTTCCTCTTCACGGAGTCCTCCATGTCTCTACAGTAGCCCAGAACAGACAAACCAGACACTTGCTCCAGAGAGAGACGTTAACATTTTTCCGTCACCTGAAGGCCACCGTAGTTCTCCGACATGCTTGTGAAACTGCGGTAACGTGAGCTGCAGAGTGACAAACCGTGGAACCGCCAGCCGCCGTCTGACTTACATTGCTCCTAAGTAGTGTTATTATGGTACGGATGACCTCTGAGCGAGGCCAACGGCGTTACCACGGTTCACATTACTGCAGTCTTGGTGAGGGAGGAGTGAGTGGAGGGGTACTCAGCGGGTTGCAATCTGCAACCACACCACTGGATGCCACTAAATCCTACACACAGTTTAATAATGTTGAAACATTGTGAACATGTTGGATTGCATCTTACATTGTATCACCACAAAAACATGATCCAGCAAAAGTCCTGTTAATGTGATTGTTGGCGAGCTCTTTGGTGAACTGTTTTTCCCCTCCTCTCCTGTGTCTCCTGTCAGCAGTGAGAAGTGTCGGCCCACTGCGGAGCTTCCCAACGGTCCTCTAGATGAGATGTCAGCCACAGAGGAGGCCAAGTAAGTCTGACTGCTCTTGTGCACTATGTGTGTGACAGTTGTACCACTAAACCAAGTAACCCCTCCAGTGAACTAAGAGTAATATTCTACTACTGCACACTGAGCAGTGAGCTGTCAGTCTAGCATGCCAGCTAGCATTTTTTTCCTCCCATCTTCAAATTGATCCACATCTCTGACTTTGCATTTTCTCCCAGACTGGACCAGAGTGCCGTATCCTCAGAGCCAGCTGTAAATGGGCCGGCGTGAGGGTTGTCTAATGCCAGCCAATGTCCAGCCTGTTCTGCCATGCAGGGCCCCTCCTCCTGACCAGCCAGCGGAGGGCCACTACTCAGAGCTGTACCAATCACACGCCCCCCCCCCACCAGGACCAGCAATACTCCCATTGGCTCACCACTGACGGACAGACAGGTGTACAGACACACGATGAACTGAAAGCAAAATGAGAGACATACTCAAATGGATACAGAATAATTTTTTTTCTGCATTTGTTTATATACTATTGTTCTTATGAGGTGATGTGCGACTGATATCTTGCCACTCAAAATTAAATAGTAATGTTGCTATAGTTAAAGAAATGATTGTATGAATAAAATATTTTATAAAAAGAAAATGTATACAGAAACATAAGATGAATTAACACATAAAACAGGAATAGCTGATTGGTGTCTCAACCAACCTTTAAGCTGTTGTTACTTGGCTGGATCTGTTATCCTGCGTACTTAATACAACAGTTGCTCTATTTAAAATTGTCACCCAGCATTGGTCTGCCTCTCTGAGCAAAGCTGCTCCTACCAATTGAAACACATTTCAAAAAACACATTCAAAAGTTTTATTTTGCTGCAGGTTATTATTATTTGTAAATGGTTTTTCTCTTGTATTCTGCATTGAGTAAGATTTGACACGCTTTTTTTGGTATAATTTTTTTTTTTTTTATTTATTATGGAAGTAAGATGATGGTTATGTTTTGTTACTAAAGAGCCATACCAACACACCCTCTCCTCTTCTAGCAGGCTGCATTCATGCTAACTGGGTTCCTACCTCGCAGCTAGAAGGCTAAACAGGAGAGATACAGTATGTCGTCACCACAGCCTGAACTGGGAGCTGTTCATGCATTCTGAGCTTGTGTTTTTAGTCCCAACTAAACTTCTTCAGAACCACAGTCCTCTTTGGCCCAAAACTCTCTTTTTTTTTTTATCTGAAGTGCTTTTTAGACCAGTGGTTCTTAATTTGGGGGGGGGTCTCCCTTTTAGACCAAGTTCTCATTGAGCAAATTGCAGGTTGGAGATACATCTATACAGCGTGGCACAACTGTGATTTCAGGCAGCTACAGCATTTTAGAGAGCTTGGCAGGAGAGTTAAAGACAAACTACACAAATGAAAGACTAGTCCGTGCTCAGCCTTGTGGGGCTAGGTGTGATTCACTCACTTTATGATAAGAAGAGGACTATGTTACAATTGTAAATGTGGACAGTTGTGAAATCAGCTGCTGATCAAGTTCCAAGCGCAGGTGTTTATTCTTAGTGGGCTTAGTGACAACGCACCATGTCGGCCAATCAAATCAGTGTGCACATTCCTGGTAGATTACTCTGTAATCACTTGTTTACCTGCTAAGTGTTGAAGGACAGACCCCCACCACCAGCAGACGCTAGTGTTTTGCTGTGATGTTTAATCCAGGAAGTCCAGTTTGAGTAAAGCATCTATGAGTTCAAAGCGTTAAGTGCTACTGTCAGTCTGAACGCATCCTTGTTGCATCATCTTTTTTTTGAATCACTACCTCTTCTTAAAAGTCCGCCTTCATGAGGCGATGGATTGACTTGGAAATTTGACTTTGAATTTTCAAACAAACGTAAAACCTGTCATGGCTGTGTTCGGACATATTGTAGTTGCCTCTGTGTATATATATATATATATGGCCTTTTAGCTATGGTTTGGTCTTCACCAATTCTTGAGAAAAATGTCTGGCTTTTGAGCAACTTTCTTTTCTTAGCATTATAAATAAAGGACCAACTTTTGCGATGGGCCAATTGTAAGTCTACTGATAAAAAAATGATCATCGGCAGCAGATCTGTTGCAGCATTACTGCTGAATATCCGTCCACAGTAGATTCACTTTGAGCCCTAAATACACCATTTACCAACACATCTACCCGCAGCTGGGATTTAAATGGTGTCTTTGTTGCTAGAAATCACACTCCTGTGCAGCGCTTCCTTTTCCCTTCTTTCCATGGAGCCGCTTCCTTTCTGCTCACCAAATGTGACCCTTTTTATTTTATTTTTTTCCCATCTTGGTATCAATTGATTCACTGGTTGGGATTTGGTTCCAAAAGAAAATGTAACTTCAAATTTTCTGTACCAGCATTGGAAAGGGAAGAGGCTATTTACAGATGATGGTACAACCCACTTTTTGTCGGATTATGAATTAATTAAATTTCATCTTAATTTCTGAAGCTAAGTGGTCTTTGCAGATGGTTTCTTGGGCTTGTCTGTCATGACTTAGGTTTTATTAGACCATTATTTACACAATCCCATCAGAGGTTTCTGTAGAGATTGTTTCTTGAGTGCTCATAATAAAACTTTGAAAGCTCATTTCCAGACGGTGGAAATCTCCATACAATTACCAATATTTATGGGCTGTCAAAGTTTCACTGGAATCTAATGTACATTGAATGTGAAACACTGCATTAGATGGTAATTATTAGTTAGAATGTTACATTCTTCCTGTCTGAGTCTTTTCTGCATTGAAAACCAGTGTAAACGTTGATGGAAACTTAAAATGTAAGCTTAACAGAAGGGGGGCTTTGGAGGAGTTATGGATTTTGATGGTGACCATATCAAGAGCGCTGATGTCCGCACCGCTGAGACTTCTTGCAGTCACAGAAAACCTGGAAAAGGTCAGTAATTTATTTTTCTCATTATTTTTGAACAATGGTAATGGAGGGTGACACTTTAGTTTCCGGAGTAGAACTCGAAAATGATCTAACTTGGGATCTTCAAATTTGGTATAATGGTTGCCAGTGTGGTCTAGTTGTGCCTTTGGGGGGTTAGAAGTCCAGGGTGCACAAGATTTTTGAAATTTTTCCAAAAGGGCAAAACCTTTGGCCCTACTTTAGTAGGGGTCAAGCAGTGAGTGGGGGTATGTGAGCCATGCTCACTTTTGCCTTTTTTTTTTCTTTTTTTTCAAGTTTTGCCAGATTTCACAATTTGCAGGTCACACAACCCTGAAAAGCCTAGTCTGCTCTGATTGGTCAGTGTTTCCGGTCTTCATCAACGCTGTCAGCGTCATTGGGGATGCCGGGGAACCACTGTAACGGAGTTCAGCTGCACTGTGACTAAATATCACCACAATAACCACTTAAAAATCAAATACTTTACAAATTCCCATGTTCCAGCGGGAATATGATCCAAAATTAAAAACATCGGCAAGCAAGATTCATACCTGCAAAAGCAGGCTGTGGCATTTCTATGGGCTAACCGGAACTTTGACCTTCGTGATGCCTGCTTGAGGTCGCCCTCAAATCTCAACCTTGGCCAATGTTTCTAGATTTTATTTTCGTAGCGAAGGTTAACATGCGTTGTTACTCTTGTCATGTTTGGAGGCTACAGTGCAGCATTTTATTTGCTCAGGCGAAAGTGAATTAGAAATTGACAGTTTTCTATCCTCCCATTTTTGACACTACACACAAATTTCACAGTGTCCAGCAGGGTGTCCTATCTCTCACCGTATAAAAATTAAGCAATAGGAGGTACAGTTTTTGACTGGGAAGCAGGAGTATGAGGAGTTCAGCTATTTAGTATAGTTTGACACACATCATTTTTTCAAGTATTTTTCAAGTCTACTTGTTCATGCTTTCAGCTAGAAACTCCATTCAAACATTACAATGTTCCACATCTTTCATACATTATGGTTAATATCCAACTTTGAAAGGCAGCAATTCAGTTTAGCATCAGCATTTTCAACAAACCTTAAAATACTTCACATCTTTCATACATCATTGGTATTATTCAACTTTTCATTGACATTCATACTACTGTAATTAAACCCATTCCCACTTTTACAACTGTTCCTATACTTCTTAACTTTTTTCTTTTACATTTAAGCCAGCAATACAGTGTTGGTTCTGCTTTTCCTGCAATTTCTTACAATTACTTTCTATTTTACCACAAAATCCTCATAATCTAAAACGGATTAGAAAAACAAATGATGTTAAAATGTAAATCCTAATATCTACAGGAGCCTTTCTCTAGATTATAAAATAATTCTGGTAATGAGTGAGTGAAACAAACATTTAAGGGAGATTTGCATTTGTGTTATTAATGACCTTTCTTGCTGTCGTTTGTCCCACTGTGCACCATAGACATGTACTGTATATGTTCATGTTGTGCACCATAGACATGTATATGTCCATTCTGTGCACCATAGACATGTATACTATATGTCCATGCTGTGCACCATAGACATGTATATGTCATGCTGTGCACCATAGACATGTATACTATATGTCCATGCTGTGCACCATAGACATGTATATGTCCATTCTGTGCACCATAGACATGTATACTATATGTCCATTCTGTGCACCATAGACATGTATACTATATGTCCATTCTGTGCACCATAGACATATATACTATATGTCCATGCTGTGCACCATAGACATGTATATGTCATGCTGTGCACCATAGACATGTATACTATATGTCCATGCTGTGCACCATAGACATGCATATGTAAATTATGTCAATGCTGTGCACCATAGACGTGTGTACACTATACTGTATGTCTATGCTGTGTCTGTCTATGCTGTGCACCATAGACATGTATATACAGTATAGTGTATGTCTATGCTGTGTCTGTCTATGCTGTGCACCATAGACATGTATATACGGTATAGTGTATGTCTATGCTGTGTCTGTCTATGCTGTGCACCATGTCAAATGCCACTGTATATATGGGCTAAATATTCCCGGAGTTTAGCCTCTAAGGAAACCTACTTCCTTGCGACATGCAAACCCAGCTCTCCCAACTTTCCGCGTAAGGCGAAATTATAACTGACCACTAGCATTAATATTTACTCTTCACAGTTTACAGCGTTTATTATGCAGTTAGGTCAGAAGCGCTGCTACCTGACAGACGTAACTTGGGGCAAAAAAAACCAGCATCCTGACGTCAGAACAAGTTGTGTTGTTGACAGCTAGCTAGCCCGATGCTAGCCCGATGCTAGCGAGGCTTCTTGCGTCAAACCCCTCAGCGCCTCTCATGGTTCCTCCAGCAGGTCGGCCACCTTTCATTCATGCGGTGTCTGGTATCAGAGTGAGACATGCAGGATAGGTACAGCGAGGTCGGCTTCGTCCAGCAAATACTCGGCTTGAATCTAGTGCCGAGGAAGAACGGCACACACCGAGGAAACGACACCTCTCTCAACGACTTCTCAGGTGGGCTGACGGGCTAATGAGGGCTAGCTGTTAGCTAACGAGCTACAGACGGTGTATCTGTAACGCTGTATATTGTATAGTGAGGGAGTGAATATCACAGTAAGTCTAGTGGTTTACTTTGAACTAAAATGTGAAACGTTTTAATTTGCTCAACTCCCGTTAAATGTGTCGTTATCCCCCCCGGTTAGTTATTGTCCGCGTTAGCATTGTTTAGGTCACGTTACTGTATATCTGTGAAGCTAGCTAGCTAGTTTCCTCTCAACGGTTGTTTTAATAGTCTGAGTTACATATGTGTTACAATCCCAAACGTCGTTTTAAGCAACGTATCTATTCGACTAGTATTATTAGAATATTACTTTACGTTGTTCTTAGCTCTTGTTTTTTTTTACTGTATGAAAGTGGAAGTAAGAGATTGATGTGGGAAGTTAATTCAGGAGTGTCTCGCTAACCGGCAGCCTGTCTATAGCTATCCTTGTGTATAGCTAACTAACAGATGCGTAGTAAGGTTAGCGGTGTCATTGGAAGAGACTAGCAGAAGTGTCCAGGTGTTAACAGAGAGGACACACACATGCACCACAACAGTAACGTTACTGTTGCTTAGAAAGCCTGCAATGTGCAGGAAATAGTGCTTTTGTCAAGGTGTTGAGTAGCCACGTTCACTTGTGAAGTCTGTAGTTGTTCTGCCAGAGATTACTGCAATTAAACCGTGTTTTGGTTGCATTGAAAGGTTCTTACATGTCACCATGAACCTGTGTATATCCGATAGTGTGGGATTCTGGTACTGTGATGCACACAGTATCTCAACCTGTGCCTTGTCCTGACTTAAAGGGTGAATCACATTTCACTGATAGTTTCCACCATTTTGACCATTGCAGCTGAATACATTGAACAAATAATGTAGGATTGCAGCTAACTAATTTCATTATCGGTTAATGTATTTGCCAGAGGTCCTACCCAGTGTCAGTCTGGACTACTTCTCCTTACGTTTAGTTGTGTACTGAAGTATCTCATCAAGGCTAGCCATGTATTACCATGGATCAACTTTTTGAAAGTAAGAAAAACCAGTAATATAAAGCATTCATGATTAATATTGATTGAATGCACTGTATTGGTGTGTACATTTTGAAATGTCCATCAATGTGACGAGGAACAGATTAAGACTTTTCTTTTTCTCCAAGCGTAGTGCATTGTTTTTTTTGTTTTTTTTAGCAATTTTAGGTTAGGAACTCTACTGAAAAGGATGATCACTGATAGTGCACTGAGGAACTGTACACAATTTGTACTTCTGATTAGCGTGAAGTGTGTCCACATGATTGTGTGTGTGTGTGTGTGTGTGTGTGTGTGTGTGTGTGTGTGTGTGTGTCTGTGCAGAGATGTGGTACGGAGTGTTTCTGTGGGCAGCAGTCTCCTCCCTGGTCTTCCACCTGCCTGCAGCACTGCTCTCCCTCGCCACGCTGCGCCAGCACAAGATGGCCCGATTCATGCCCATCGCCATCCTCCTCATGGGCATCGTGGGACCAATTTTTGGGGGAGTCCTCACCAGTAAGTCATCTTATCTTATCTTATCTTATCTTTACATCCCGATGAGCAGGTGGCTCCTTGCATGACAGCCTCTGCCATCAGTGTTTGTGAATGGGTGGATGCTGACATTTAGTGTAATGCACTTTGAGTGGTCGGAAGACTAAAAAAGCGCTATAGAAATGCAAGTCCATTCACCATTATTCAATTCAATTTGCCAGTCTTATGGAAAATAATTTGTGGCGTAAAAAGCCTTGCTAGCTTATCAGAGATTAGATTGAACAAAACAAGACATCTGTTGAATAATGTGTTTTCTTTTCTTTCTTTTTTTTAAAGGTGCTGCCATAGCAGGTGTGTACAAGGCAGCAGGAAAGACGATGATCTCTTTGGAGGCTCTTGTTTTCGGTGTAGGACAGTCATTTTGTGTCCTCATCATCTCCTTCCTCAGGGTACTAGCCACCCTTTAGCAGTACTGAGGCCCACCTGGCTGGCCCTGATGCTGCCGGGTGAGTTCGACACCAGTCGCACCTTCTCTCGACGGGTCCTGAGTTTAACATGGTACAAGGACTAGATCCCTGGCAAATCCTGCTGGGACGCATGTAAACCAGTCAGGCCCGGGACATGATGTCATTTTCCTACTGATGGACCAAGACCAGAGCAGATTATATTCAACTATCAAAGAAAGAGCAGAGTGTAAAGTGGAGGTGTGTGTTATGCAGCACTAAGGCTTCTGACTTGCTGTCTGTCTGTCTGTCTGTCTGTCTGTCTGTCTGTCTGTCTGTCTGTCTGTCTGTCTGTCTGTCTGTATGATGTCCACTGTGGGACAGCACAATTCTGCATTCACATCACAGAGCTTTGCACTCATTCCTGTATGATGCGAAGGCAGCAGGATGCTGTTGTCCCGTGTTGCCGGGGTTACAGGTTAGCAGCAGGATGACACTAACCTTTCTCAGGGGCTGTGTGTGTCTCTCTTTCGCTATCAGTCTGACAACAGTTTGACTCCATGCAACGACTGCACAGAGACAGAATAACAGGGTGGTGAGACAGGAAGATGATGGTTATATGCAAGATTCTGTCTTTTTCCCCTTGAGGCCTTAATTTCTATTTTCTAACTTCCAAAGTGGTGTTTCTCTTCAGGGCTGTCTTTCTTTAACACTGTCTCTCTTGCTGCTCCTTTTGTTCTTCCTCATAGTTTTCTGTTCAAATGAATTCAAGTCCGACTGCCTGTGTGTTATTGTTAATTCCAAATGAGTTAGAAGCACCTACAACATGTTCCCTTCCAGCTTTCTCAGCTAAGTTATTATAGACAAGCATACAAGTGAAGCGGTTGTTTTAGATCTTGTTTTTTATTTTTTAAATTCTGCCCTGCAGACGCAGCCTAGAGAATGTCTTCAGTTGCTTGGTTTGTTTGTTGGTTCTGAGTGAGTAGATGAGAGGTAATGAACACAGGCCACCAGCGTGGTCACATTATGAAACAAGAAACTTCTTTTTCTTTTCTCTCTTTGAATGATAGTATGTTTGACACGTGTGTCATTTTGTGACACTGAACTGATTTGTATATATATTCTAAATTATTTGCAGGTCTTTATAGCTTTTCAATCCTTATGACCAAATATGTTTTGCTTATTTTTCTGCACTAAATGTGCATGAGATGGTTCAACAGGAGTGTACTACCTTATAGTTTTTCATGGGCTCGTCAAATTCCCACAGTCTTCAGTGACTGCTTTTAGTTGCTTCTGGTAGCTGCTGGGCAGGTGCTTTTCAATCAGTATCATGTGCAACTTGCATATACAGACATAGGTGAACTCTACATGGACTACTTTTATTTGTAAAAGAAAAAAGATGGAGCTGGCAAGTTTGTGTTTTAGCAACTACTGAGAACTGATTGAAAACTGGCTGCTGACACCACTACCACTAAAGTATTTATTGTTGGCCAGGTTCTCACGGTGATTTTACTTTGGTTTTTCATGTGTTATTTAATGTTTGTATCTTTGTCTTGATGAAAAGCTGCTTCTGTCAACACCGTGTTGGTTCATTTCCACAAATCAACATGTTGACACAATCTATTTTGGCATCAGCCACACACATTTGGTTCCATTGAGTTTGATGAAAAGTCTTCTCTCGACTATAAACGGGGCTAGATGATTGAGCTGTGGGCCCCCCAAGTTAGTTTTAGAATTTGAACACGCACTTTGTAAGCATAGCATCACGTGAAGCATCATAGGTCTCTACAAGACGGGGCTTTCAAATTGGGTTAAATTCAGGGGCCACCTTAAGGCCCATACAGTTAGATTGGTGCTTTAAAGGTGCATATTTCCAAACGAATATGCAAGTAATCAAATGACTACAGTCACGTAGTGAACCTGGAGCTTTTGAGGGTATTTTGAGGCCGTTGCCAGCTTCACCCAGTTAAGAATCCAGTCTTGAATATGAGTGAAACAGAAACAAGACACATGGCAAAAATCACAGGGGCCAGATGCATAAAACTCCATGCAGATTCACAACTAAAACCATTTGTACGCACAGAGACAGAAACATGCAGACCCATTCTTTTTCGTCAGATTTATAAAGCCGCACATAGGTCTGATTCTGTTGTATGAATCTCAGTCATTGTGGAGCTGGGTGCACAAGCCTCATTTCCACTCCCACTGTTTCCCATAAATGGAGGTAGAGATGCCCTTAAACATCAGTTTGCATATCGATGCCAGTACCCGCTCCACCCCTCATTAGCTACATCAGTGAGGTTCTCCAACAGCACCACAACAGCTGTGGTTATTTATAGCGTCCATACCACTAATTCATCACATGTAGCTGTAAACCTGCGGCTCGGGAGCCACAGGCATCTCTTTAGCTCCTCTCCAGTGGCTCCCTGTGGATTTTTAAAAATGGAAATGAATACCTGTTTTTTGTTTACATTTTCATTTTTATTTATCATTGTTGTAGGTCTATGGTATGACGGAGTGTTATGGCCACGTTGAGGAAAAAAAAATCGGAGATTTCGAGAATAAAGTCATAGGTTTACGAGAAAACAGTTGTAATATGGGAATAAAGTCATAAGTTTAAGAGAAAATAAGTCGTAGTATTATGAGAATAAAGACATAACATTATAAAGTAGTAATTTGACGTGTTATTTTCTTTTTTCTCATAAAGTTCTGACTTTATTCTCGTAATATTACAAATTTTTTCATTTAATATTATGACTTTATTCTGGAAATCTCTGATTTTTTTTCCCTCTTTACAGTGTAGACCATCATTACGGTTATGTACAGTATATCGGTCATCATTATTAAACATCAGAAGGACGATCAATGATTTTTTTATAGAGCTCATAATGAAACAGACGTTTACAAAGTTCTTCACATCAATCAGGATAAAATGAAAAGAGACGACGACTCAAAAGTAAATAAAAAGTGATCAAATTCATCACTCCTAAATCTTATAAATGCACCTTTTGATTGACATTTTACAGAACAAAAACACAAAACCAAATAATAATCAGGTAAATTGGCAAACAAGTTAAACAATGTTTTACTGTAAGGCTGCATCTCTCACTTTAGATGTAATCTCCTCCTTATCACATTAGCCACAGCTAGCTCTAAAAAACATTGTATGCTGGTCTGAAGTCTGCTCTTCTTTTAGAAATACCAGTTTATGTTTGTGGGAAAAGGCGTGTGCACGGTTTCTGTGAGTACACATCCTTCATAGATCTGGCCCCAGGTAGAATCTGTGAAGCAGAGTTTCTGTTCAGTCACATTCAAAATGTTTCTTTCTTCATGTTTTATTTTAATTCTGGTGCGGATTGTTTTGCACATTCCAATTGGAAATGTTGTTTTCCTACATTTCGCTGCTTATGACATAATAATCTTAATGATCCCAGTATTGAGAGCCCTTTTTAACTCATGCAGAAGTAAAGAGAGAGCAAATCACAGGTTTTTTTTATAATCCCCTCCAAGAATTTCTTTAACCCTTCAAACCAAAGATGGCTTGAATTTTCCATGTGCACCCTGTACTTCACTAGCTTCCCCTTCAGTTCTGTTAATCTGAAAGAACTGTCTCAAAGTGCATGTAAATGTGCAGCAAATCAAGAATGTTTGGCTCATGTTTTAAACTGTAAAGCTAGGAGAGGCCATGATCAGAAAATAACTTTGTGTATAACTTTGATAACAGCACACTAAGATTGTAAGGACGAGAAGACTGCAGAAGTTCAGCACCCATGGGACCAACAATGGGACAGGAACTGTTTGTGGACAGTACCCAAACCGACTTTAGAGACCAGCAGGACGGGATGTTTTTGCTTTCGTCTTCTTGTAGATACATTTTTAATGGTGAGATTTCCTGCCACACCAAAACCACTAACTTCTTCAAAATTTGTCATTTCAGTGAACATTTGATTTTTCTTTTCATCTGTGAAAAGCTCGGTGTGTGTGTGTGTGTGGCATTGCACTGTACATACTTTGGAAGGAGTTAAATGAAATTCCACATTATTGTTCCTGCAAAGACTTGGTGATGCAGTGGAAAATCAAAGCACCTCATTGAAATATGTGGCTGATGCAGAAACAAACGAGCCTTGTTTGAAATGACCCTTGGCCTTGCTTTTACGCTCTACATTTTGGAGAATGTTTATTTTTTTATGGTTGTGTAATTTAGCTCTTTGAGCACGTGTGTGTGTCCTCTCTGGTTCTGTTACAGCAGCACATATTGTAAACCTTGACATTGACAGCTTTAGTCTGGATATTTTCTTCAGCGAGTACTTAACATTTTTTAATTTGGGTGGCCTGTGTGCGTATGATTACAGAGCTTTCAGAAGGTTATCTGTCTCTGTACTGGACACACAGTCATATCAGTCTTCTCATCTGACATCAAAAGCAAATGCTTTTCTGTGAACTGTCAATGACCCCAGTAAATGTCCAAGCAGACAGACTGAGCTGTCTCAGAGTCCTTTACGTTGGACTCCCAGATGGACTTAAAGTCCCTGTAGAAATGTTCCTGAAGCTACCTTAAAGCAGGAGGATAAACCTGGCAAGAAACTGTGTATTCACTAAAAGTGTTGAGCCAACACTATTAAAGAACATTACAGTAACACTAATGAAAGTAGCTGCACAAAAGTCCCCTCTCAATCGGTACATATACTAGGCCTATTTCTACAAGGAAAAGATAAGGAAACGGTGGATTATTAAAAAATAAAATACTCATAAGTCCCATTTATGAGATGTCAAGTCAAAATTGTGAGATTTATCTTTTCTGTTAGTTGCCAGTTTATCAGACGGCAGTAGTTTTAGCGAGGTGGACCCAATACAACAGTCCTGCTATAAACCCTTCTTTCATGACTTCTGACTCACAGGATGTAGACTGTGGCTATAAGTCGACCATTGGTCGCATATTTCATTCTTAGAAAAATACCTGAATCTGGACCATGATCCAGCTCGCTACCAAATTCTATTGGATCGTTCATTGTGTAGTCGGAAGACTAGAAAAGCGCTATATAAATGCAAGTCCATTTACCAAGTCCATTGTGCTACACTCCACCCCTCCAAAAAATGTCATTCAAATCCATCACAAACTTTTGTAATAATCCTGCTAACGGACAAACAAACAAACAAACCAACGGCGGTAAAAACATAACCTCCCTGGCCCAAGGCCTTTGGCCTTGGCGGAGGTAACAAACACTGAGCATCATAACCTTCATGAAGGAGGATTTATTGCAGGATTGTTGTATTAGACTACATAATGCCAGGTTCAGACTACACAATATCAGCCCGATTGTTGCCTTACCCGGCAGACGGAGGGTGTCTTCTCAGATCGGGAACGAGAATGGGTGGTGGGCCTGACAATTGCTTGTTTTATCCCATGTAGGGTGTCAAAGTGGACGACAACTGACGCCACATCTGGGACGCCTCACGACGTCCCAACAGAAAGATTAGCATGTTCAAAACAAATTTTGCCTTTCACGACGTGTTCCCTCACTTCCATGACTTTGACCAATAGGAGCACAGAGAGCTCTTCCATGCACAACTGTAAAAAAAAAAAAGGACTGATGGTGTTGGTGCTGCCAGGTGGAACCATGAAACAGAGGAAAGGTCACAGTTTTTCTTTCTTTTTTAGGCTTTTCTGAACACAAGACAGCCAGCATCATACACACTGCCATTGCTTGTTTACATTCCTGTTTTGGAAGTCGGTTCCTAGCACCTCCTTCCCGATGACATTGTGCGCATCTTGAAGGATGGCAAGCTGTGATTGGTCGGGGGCCGACGGGTAGTCTCATGTGACGTCTCTCGGCCAAGTGGCAAGAATTTGGACTCCATAATGGCCTACTCTGACGTAGTGTCCATTGGAACAGTCAAAAATAGTGTAGTCTGAACCCGGCCTTAGTTTTAGCTAGGTGGACCTAATAAATTAAATAAACTCGTATGTCAAAATTGAGACAAATGTCAAGGTAAAGCTGAGAATCTGCTGTAATAGAACCATTTATTTCCACACAGTTTGGTCCACATTCCTGGACTGATTTTGTTCCATTTTTACCAGATTAAAAAGGTTTTAAAAGTTGATTTTAAATTAAGTGCCAATGGTTAATATTTTCATGGAATAAAAAGGTTTCAACTATTGTGTTGTGTTGTGGTTTGTCTTCATGTCCTTTGTCTCCCTCTAGTGGTGGGAGCTGCAAGAACAAGAAAGCTGTTTTCATTTAGGAGATTATATTTGCATTTTGCACAAAAAACTAACTATGAACCAAAGTTTTATGTTCCCCCATTAAGGGGAAATACACTCACCGGCCACTTTATTAGGTACACCTTGTTAGTACCGGGTGGTCTTCTGCTGCTGTAGCCCATCTGCTTCAAGGTTGGACGTGTTGTGCGTTCAGAGATGGTATTCTGCATACCTTGGTTGTAGCGAGTGGTTATTTGAGTTACTGTGGCCTTTCTATCATCTCCAACCACTCTGCCCATTCTCCTCTGACCTCTGACATCAACAAGGCATTTCCGTCCACACAACTGCCGCTCACTGGATATGTTCTCTTGTTCGGACCATTCTCTGTAAACCCTAGAGATGGTTGTGCGTGAAAATCCCAGTAGATCAGCAGTTTTTGAAATACTCAGACCAGC
>CAKAOH010025185.1:0-16969 GCA_916701665.1 Sebastiscus tertius | reverse complement strand
GGCCACTTTATTAGGTACAAGGTGTACCTAATAAAGTGGCCGGTGCTAGGTTGGACGTGTTGTGCGTTCAGATATGGTATTCTGCATACCTTGGTTGTAACAAGTGGTTATTTGAGTTACTGTTGCCTTTCTATCATCTCCAACCACCCTGCCCATTCTCCTCTGACCTCTGACATCAACAAGGCATTTTCGTCCACACAACTGCCGCTAGAGACCCTAGAGATGGTTGTGCGTGAAAATCCCAGTAGATCAGCAGTTTAATACTCAGACCAGCCCGTCTGGCACCAACAACCATGCCACGTTCAAAGTCACTTAAATCCCCTTTCTTCCCCATTCTGATGCTCGGTTTGAACTTCAGCAAGTCGTCTTCACCACGTCTAGATGTCTAAATGCATTGAGTTGCTGCCATGTGATTGGCTGATTAGCTATTTGTGTTAACAAGCAATTGAACAAGTGTGCCTAATAAAGTGACCGGTGAGTGTATATATATATATATATATATATGTATATATGTATATCATTAGTCTGATTCCTAAAGCAGAAGATGACTCATACAGGTATTGAGGATAGGATTATAAGGCAAATTCAATGGACTGACTGATTTATGGCAGTTTTTTGCTCCAGATCTTCCACCTCTGTCTAACTTACTTGTTAGTTGTAGCTCCATTTATCAAAAATATTATATTTACCCTTTAAAAAAAGTATAATTCAGTAAACACCACCCTTACATACTGTATACCCCAGACAAGATCGAAGCACGTGGGAGTAATAAACTCCAAACTCATTTCTACAGTGAGTCGGCAGGTAGTAAACAAAGAGTAGACTAGTGGCACTTGGAACAAAGCTCTAACTTTCTAATGAAATGTCATGTTTGTATTACTCCTATTTATTATATGAATACTAACACTGCTGCCGTAATAGAGTTATAGCCATTAAATAGGAAATCCTCTGTTGTGTATTGTTATTCAATGGGGAAAAACAAATGGTTGCCATATATTTTAACAGTGTTGTCAGAGACATAAGCACAGGCTTATCCTGACACTGTCAGCATAACTATTTTGTCACAAAGGTGATAATATTATTTTGTAAAGCCTCTTCATTTGTGAGGGGTTTCCAAAAAGTGTCTACATTTCATTTTGTGCTGGTACAACAGTTAACATGTTGTCTTTTCCAAATAAACACCACTTTCTCATTTATCACTCTGAAACGACTTAATGCATCAAGTAGCAGGCTTTTATGTCTGCCTTCTTCAAAAACATGTTTTTGCAATCAAAACAGCACATGCTTTATGCAAAATGAAACAAGATTAAGGCTGTATTCAAAACCGCCTAATCTACTAAAAACTAGTGACTAACTGTAGAATAGATTTATTTTGCTGTATGCTAGGCCGGTTTCCAGTTTTGGATAGCGGAAGTAAATAATAGCCTGTACTACTGTATAGCACTCACTGATGCTTCAGCATGAACAGTCTCACACTTGTGCAGGCGCTACTCATCCGTGTGAGTCCAACGTGTTTTAAATAGTAAGGTTCTAGTGAAGATACATGTGTTTGGGAAGTAGTGAGCTTACAACTGGATAAATTGCTTGGGTTATACTGCACCAGAGGTCTGTACTACGAAGCAGGATTTGGCGTTATCGAGGTAACTTCAGAGCTAACCCTTCAGAGTTTTCCATTCTACGAAGGTGGATCACTTCTTACCGGGGTAGATCACCATGGTAATTGATGCTGAACAGCTAACCTGCTCCGGAGCAGGTAATGTACCAGATAAGAGATCAACTCGTATAAAAGCACCTCCTACTGACCAATCAGAGCTCTTTGCGGTGATCGTATGGTAATATTACACAAATATGAGGAAGTTTAATTAATAATCTAGGCTAAAAACAATTTAAACTGACAGATGCAGGAAGGACAGCTGGATTTATGTTGTGGGTATTTAACGCTTTGAATTATGTTTTTATATAGATATTTTTTTACTTGGTCTTGAGTCCGTTTCACACCGACGGAGACGAGGACGCAGGTGAGAGAAGGTTGAAATAGTCATACACGCCTCATATTCACTGACTGGGCATAATGACGTGTAATCCATCCATCCATTTCATTTCTCAAAGCTATTTATATCTAGACGACTATATTTGACTTTTGAGTATTCCGTTAAATTAATAAGTCTGTTAATTTACTCATTCACACATCGGGAATTTTTTGACCGTTTGTAAACGGATGTTTCCATATAGTTCTGCAGCCCCCATTTACTTCAAGTATTCAAGACTTTTATCTGTTTTTTGATTCTGTAGGCATGCCACCAAAACAAAGGTAACACGTGGTGAGTAATTGATATACAAATGGTCATTTTGTGGGTGCAGTATTTCTATAAAAGGTGCTAAATTTGATATCCAGAGCATTAATATAGCAGCAAAAAACTATTGTCCCTTGGGCCTGGGATTCCCTGGGTGAGGGAGGAGAGACCACCACATCATGGTCGGATGAGTCAATCATGACCGGCGGTGCAATGGCCCCCGGCCCAGTGCCTCATCTACCAATTCATACCACTTACAGGATGCAGCAGTGGCCTCTGCTCCCACCATGCTAACTCCTGTCCTAAGGCCTTCAACGCCTATGTTCAAAGCATGACAACTGCATCATGGCTTGTGTAGCTCTCAGAAAAAAAAGCAAGCTAGGTTAACTATTAAAAAATAAATGTTAACTTACTCAAATTCTTTTTGTTCAGCATTTTGCCGCCCACTAAAGAGGTCTTCATTGACATTTCGCCAGCGGATAAGGGCCTCTGTGTGCTGCTCTGTCCCTAATAACAAAAAAATATATAACTTAATGTTAGATTGAAGTTGTGTATGTCATGTTGTTTTTTTTTTATTGACAGCTCGCTAAGGTTAACATTGCTCTAATAGCCAGCAGGAGGCAACTCCTCTGGTTGCTAAAAGAAGTGTGGTTGTATAGAAGTCTATGAGAAAATGAGCCTACTTCTCACTTGATTTATTACATCAGTAAACATCGTAAACATGTGAGTTCATGGTCTTGTCCAATACAGCATGATATTCATTTAGTAAATTGTGCAAGAGTTCAGGCTTGAAGACATCTGCACACCCATATTGAGTCATAGTCATAGCGCCACCTACTGACTATAGGAAGTCAGCCTTATGTGACAAAGATCGTCATATTTACATTATTTTTACTTGGTGTGGTCTACACATAATATACATATATGTAATATACATAATATATATATTCCACAAAGGACATAATGTATAAGTCGTGCATGCAGTGTCCGACGGTTGCAAAAATGCACAGCTGCATCAACCGGCATCCTGCTAGTACCGCTGATGGGCACGGAGGTGCGAAGGCCCATTCATCGCCGCTTGCACCTTTAATTAGAATTTATGGCTTATGCAGATGCCGAATTGGAGTGCAGAGAATGTGAAAAGGTTTCTAATGAAAGGGACAAAACTACCAGATTCATGAATCATGTGTTAGGATTAGGAGTAGTGTAGTAGCGTGGTAGTAACTCTGCACATACAAACCAACATACTCCTTCTGTACCGAGTTCCAAAAATCTGTAAAGCAGAAGCCAATTCAAGCAAGGCATATCAATATGACCCCCTGGTTTAAATCAAACACAATCATTTCTCATGTGACTCAGCACACCTCTTCAGACGGTAGGAGACAGATATAGGACAAGGTTAATTGGGATCAGGTGTGCATCATCGCCCAGCTGGCCCATTCTTGTCTCTGTCTGCTTTCCAAACCATCCAGATGTCACCTAGAGGATGATGCTGACTTTCCCCAGCACCACCTGCTCAATGATCCGTCACTAGTGTGAACACCTTACTGCAGTCGGAGCTGAGCTGAGTTGCTGAAAATGGACAGTCAAAAGCCCATATAAGTGCTAATTGATACCCCTTTAGCCAGTTCCAGGAGCAGTAAAAGTGGTCAAATGGTCCGATTGAGCAATGGTCATCCATGGGCTGCTGCAGAAGTAATTGAAGATGGCCCTGAATTGTCCACAAGTGACTTTGGTCAGGTACTGGAAGCTTGGTGACATACTGTATTGACTACTTGAGCAGTTGGTTGCTAACCAGACAGTTTGCTAATGTAGTTACTTCATGGGAACATATTTGTACCATCAACTCTGCATGTCATTTGTGGAACAGTTAATACTTGGGGAGCAAAATAGGGTTGAGTGACACAACTAATAAGATAACTTACTATATTTTGGACCCTCTAGTTTTCCATTCGAACGGAGGTCAAGACTGGTAAGGCACCAGTATACTCCAGCAGAAGTGCTTGTTGGATGGTCAAATGGCTTCAGAAGCGAATAGGGTCTGATTGAAGGGGCTGGATTCAACCATTTCTGTAACTTCTGTAACAATCCAACATTCACACCCACTTCACGCAACGATTTGCCAGCAGCATAGCGGTGAGAGAGTAAGCATGGCTTAATCTTCTCTTTGGCTCTCTTTTTTCCTTCATTAGCCTTCACAACAATTTATGTCACTTTTCAGATGTACAACTGAGTGCAACACCGTTAATAGCTTCCCAGGAGAGACTGGTGCTGATATCCCCACTCAAATATTATGTATCCCACTCTCTATGACCACTGGCTTTTCACTCTATCCTCCAATGCAGCCGTTGTTACGACCAGTGAATGGGAACCCAAGCGCAGACACAGACACAGACACAGGAAGTGATTGTTTTAAGAGAATGGAATTATTTCGGAGATGGGAGGGGAGATGGGGGAATGATGTCCGGAGGAGGTATGGGGACACACCGAAGTGTAGCTGGGCTTGAGGGCTGCAGAGGTTTCTGATGAGCGGGCAGGCAAGGCAGGCAGATGAGGAATGATCCTGTGGCACAAGGAAAAACGGATAAGGAATGGAGCAAAAATAAGCACATTGCTGTTTAGAGATAACTAGAGGCCTGAGACGTGATTCTACCGGTGTAGCTGAATCAACGATTGAAGAGTGAAGAGCCGGGGTAGACAGAGATGAGGAGCTGATGAATGACAGGTGTGTGTGAGCTGAGGCAGGTGATGATGCTGATTGCCGACAGGTGAGGAGGTAAGCTGGGGCCCAGGTAGACAGCAGAACAAGGAGACACACACACACACACACACACACACACACACACACACACACACACACACACACACACACACACGCAGACCTACACATGCAGACAGGCTGGAGACATGGAGGCAAGAGGAGAGGCGAACACACGAAATACAAGGGCTGTGACAATACCCCTCCCATCAAGAGACGCCTCTACTAGGTTTATCTGGGTGCTCCCGGTGGAAGTTGCAGACGAGGAACGAGGCCAGGATGTAGCGGCAGGGCACCCAGCTATGCTCCTCGGGACCATAACCCTCTCAGTCCAGTAAATACTGGTATAGATGGTATAGACCGGATGGTCATCAATGATGCGAGTGGCGGAGGAGCCGCCGCAGGGGGAGATAGGGAGCTGTAGGAAACAGTTTTTAACTGGGAAACATGAAAGGCAGGGTGAATTCTCATGTGAGAAGGCAGTTTTATCTTGACAACAGTGGGATTAATAACAGAGTATATTTCAGAGGGGCCCACATATCGGGGCATGAGCTTTCTTGAGTCTGTTTTCTGGGTGGCCGATGGCGGTTGGCAATGTGCTGGTTACGCTCAGCTGAACGAAGCAAGGTGGCACAAGCATCCCTCCAAACCTTACGGCAGTGTAGGAAGGTGGGCTTGGACTGAGGGGACTGCAATGTCATCCTCCTGAGAAGGGAACAGAGGTGGCTGGGAACCCAGAGCACATGCGAATGGGGACATACCTGTGGCCGCGCTGGATAGGGAGTTGTGTGCATACTCAATCCATGCTAAGTGAGGACAGATTGCTGACAAAGACACAACGGAATGCTGCTCCCAGATCCTGGTTGGCCCGCTCCGTCTGCCCGTCAATCTGTGGATGGTAACCAGAAGACAAACTCACGAGGCTCCCAGGGCTTTACAGAAAGCTTCCAAACTTGAGAGATGAGTTGGGGTCCTCTATCTGAGACGATGTCAGTGGGAATTCCATGGGGACGAACCACATGGAGTACCAGGAGGGCAGCAGTTTCAAAGGATGCTGGAAGCTTTGAGAGAGCCACAAAATGCATTGCTTTAGAAAATCTGTCCACAATGGTGAGAACGACAGTGTGATAGGGGAAGTCCAGAAACAAAGTCGGTTAATAAATTACTTTATTTGTTCAGTATAACTGCGTGTCTCCCGTTTTTTGGCACAGTCTTAGAGTGACTGGCTGACATGTAGATGTAGTGGCTGTGACATGTAGATGGGTGAACAGGGCAGGAGAGGGTGTGGGAACAGGAATGCTTGGCTGGGCTCCAGAGGCTGAGGGAGGGGGGTATGTTGAGACCTGGTCTCCGATCTGGGCCACATCGGCCAGTGAATCTGGTTGTGCTGATCCACGAGGACGCCTTGGGTGGCAAGAGCTTGGCAGAGCGGGTCTGTGTCCACTGGGGTTGGAAGGAGGGGCTGTGGGTTTGTGTCTGCTGGGTCCATGTTGACCAGATCATTAAGTGAATGGGAAACCAAGCACAGGCACAGACACAGACACAGGGAGTGATTGTTTTAAGATAATGGATTTATTGCAGACACAGGAGGTGGAGATGGGGGAATGATGTCCGCAGGAAGTATGGTGAAACACCCAAGTGTGGCTGGGCTTGAGGGCTGCAGAGGTGAGGAGGCAAGGCAGGCAGATGAGGAATGATCCTGTGGCACAAGGAAAAACGGTGAGTGAATGGAGCAAAAATAAGCACAGTGCTGGTTAGAGATAACTAGAGGCCTGAGACGTGATTCTACTGGTGTAGCTGAATCAACGATTTGGCGATGAGTGGGTGAAGAGCCGGGGTAGACAGAGACGAGGAGCTGATGAATGACAGGTGTGTGTGAGCTGAGGCAGGTGATGAGCTGATTGCCGGCAGGTGAGGAAGTAAGCTGGGGCCCAGATAGACAGCAGGACAAGGAGACACACACACACACTTCCAAGGAGGTCGGTGATATGGCCTAGCTCTGAGGCCACAACACATGAGGAAGCCACTACACAGGAAGTATCTACAAACAATGATTTATTTAACAAAAATGGAATGATGTTAACAATGATAACATAAATGAAGGCTAACAAGGTAAACTTATAGGAACAACAGGCTTCCAGGACTACTTAAGAGTTTGTTAACCCAAACTACGCAACAAAACCAAGCTGGCTTAGCACCCGGTGGTGCCAGGGGAATGGCGTCCATCGACCATGAGGAAGGGGCGGGTCTTATAGACCAGGAGACAATGGCCAGCTGTCTCCAATTGCCTGATTGGCACCTCCTCCTCAGCTCCAACCCACCATGGACCAGAACACTGCAACACATACAGGCACAGCACCAAACAGCACTCTAGCCCTGGAAAAGGCCTTGGGGCCATCACACCCCCATAAAGACAGGATCCCAACAGGAACCCTGTCCACCAACCAGTCTATATCACTACAATTTATAGTAAATTAAATCAAATCTCTATTAAATAACAACTATTGCATACAATGATGCATAAATGTTATATGCTATAGCCCTCTGAAAACACATAAATCTTAACTTCACTTCTTAAAATACGAAGTCACCTTAATGCTTGCTCATCTGTCCTTCACATTGTGGTCTTTACATTTCCTCTCAGCAACTGGTAACCTGAAGCTAATTTAAGAGAGAGACAGAGACATTAAACATGAATAAAACAGAACAACAATCAATGGCACGGGGCTCTGGACAACGCGCCCGCAATATTGTCGTCCTTCCCTTTAATATAACTTATGTCTGAACGGCAAACAAGCAAACACGGCGACGCCCAGCTCGATGACAACGGCTCAGCGATGCCATTTTTCAACATGTAATCAATTTCAGAATCCCAAAACTTACGTTTTGCTGGACTGACTATTATTGGTTTTGCATCCCCAAACAACGTCGGATACATAGCTATAAGCTCGGCTAGCTCTGTGCCGTGGATAAATGGCCAGAAACACTATCCAGGCTCTGTAAAACTTCAGAGTTTTTCAAACGGCCTGTTAACAATGCCGAATCATGATTAGGCAAACCATCTTCACAAACACACACGGGATGAGCACAATCCACCGGTGTACTCTGAATGGGCCACTTTTATCTTTCGACTTGGCTTACCTGTCAACTGGAAGGTGTGACAAGTCATAATGTAAGCTGCCACACCTCTCTTAACACGGGGCCAAAAAAACTGTCTCCGAACGCGGTCATGTGTTTTCCTCACACCCATATGACCCGACGCATCATGTGACGCAGCGGGTTTAGCGTGCACCTCGTTGTGCTTGTTCTGTGACTTAAACATAACACAGTCTCTTTTCCAATGACCCTTTTTATGACAAAAATGACACATTTCATCAGACTCATGGACACCACAATTTACTCTCTGCTCCAAGTGAAAACTCCCACTGGAACGCCCAGAACGATACGCATCAGTAGCAGGAACATTTCCTCTACCAGCAGGAAAGCCATAAGCGTGCGGACCTCCGCCGCCACTTCTATGGGTCAACATAAACATCTGCCAACGCAGCAGCCTCCTCTACAGTCTTCACTTTCTGTTCACTTATGTGAAACACCCACAGCATAAATCCAGCTGTCCTTCCTTCATCTGTCAGTTTAAACTGTGTTGTTTTTAATCTGATTATGATTTAAACTTCTTCATATGTGTGTAAAATTATCATACAATCACCGCACCAAGCTCTGATTGGTCAGTAGGCGGTGCTTTCATACGAGTTGATCTCTTATCTGGTACATTACCTGCTTCGGAGCAGGTTAGCTGTTCAGCATCAGTTACCATGGTGATCTACCCCGGTAAGAAGTGATCCACCTTCGTAGGACGGAAAACCCTGAAGGGTTAGCCCTGAAGTTACCTCGCTAACGCCAAATCCTGCTTCGTAGTACAGGCCTCTCATGATGTTACATACCCAGAGCAACGTTTGGAAACTTGTGGAAAAAGCTTGACATGTACTGTGCTGAATAGTGGCCAATGAATCAGGTTTGTATTCCTCACTATGTTGAAACTCTCACTGAGGAAATATGCAGTCAGTACCAGTGAAAGGCTCTGCTGTTCCATGAACCTTTGGAGGTCACCACTATTATTGTGTTCTGTTTTGGTTTGTTTATACCTGGATGAACTCTAGACACCACAGTGGGCAGATGGTTTTCTATATCATTCAGACTCGCAGTATGAGTATTACTACTACTACTAAATCACTGAGGTGGGGAACTTGTGATAAATGAATAATCACAACAAGAACAGCAGCAAAACAAAAGCTGAATACCTAGCAGAAGCCCTGTAACTGTACGAACTCGCTGAAGCAAACATTCTACATGCCTCTGCACACACTTCACACACGCCTGGATCCTACAGACATAGGAGAGGTGAAATCCTCTCTGTGACAGGGATCCATTGGACACTTGATACTTGTCGTTAAAGTGTTGACTACAACAACTCCAGAATCAACTTCATTGATATTTTCATCTTTAAAGATTACAATAAAATGATGAAATGTGTTTATAGAAAAACAACAGATAAAGCTTTGATACATTTTATGCACATCAAAGGACCGATCTGATTCAAAGATTAGAAAAGAGAGGTCATGATGAAGAATGGATGCAAAATGCTGCAAAAAGATTTCAAAATATGAGTCAAGATGATTGTTTGAAAAAGACATGAACAAAACCAGAGGGTAGTGTTTTATACAGTGTTCTCCCTTGGAAAAATAATTTGGCAAAGCCTTGGTATTTGACGCCGTGAGAATGACAACCAGCTGGAAAGATAGAACCAAAGATTCACGCACAATCGCTTTTACTCACTTGTGTATGATGATTTGGACCTTTAGCAGGCAGTTGTGAGAGACGACTCTCCTCCAGAATGACCTGTCCATCTCTTGACATGTGAGTGTGTGTGTGTGTGTGTGTGTGTGTGTGTGTGTGTGTGTGTGTGTGTGTTAATGGATGAATGAGAGGCAAAATTGTAAAGTGCTTTGCATAAAAGTGGCATATAAAAGAAGCCATTTGTACTCATGACACATTATCTTTCAACTCTGAATTTGATTTGAAAGCATATATATATCATTATTTTCTCTTTGTTATTGTCCCTACTTTTTTATTTTGGTCCTTTTTCTCTTTTTTAGGGGGTGGGTGGGATTGTTTACTATTATTTTGACTTCTTCTTCAATAGTTTTAGCTGTGGCCAGTTACTACATTATTGTAGCCAATAGCTAAGCACCTGTTGCTTAAATTCAAATAATATTTCTCATCTTACATACCATACCCTATGTAATCCAGATCATATTTTATCTTATGGAGAAAAATGAAATCATCTCTCATGGTGTTGAACATTTCAACAGGTTGACACAGCTATTTAACTTTAACATACTAAAAGCCAACTGTGTTTCTTCTGAGTATTCATTCATCATTCATACCTATCATTTCTCATTTTAAGGTCAAGAGACCTAACAGTTTAGCATGATGCAAAATGCAGCGCCAGATTAATGGCTGCTGGAACACCTGCCACAATTTAGCCCACTTTCACTTGAGCCTGCACACGAGGTAGGACCCGGCAGCTGCCACTTTCCAATTACCGAGATTAAACAGGGTGATCAATGAGCATTTGGAAAGATCAACATTCAGGCAGAGTGTGATGAAAAGCCCCGGCTTAAATAACATTGTCCGTTTGTAAAGAGTGTTTGTGTGCCAGCGTGTGTGTGTGTGTGTGTGTGTGTGTGTGTGTGTGTGTGTGTGTGTGTGTGTGTGTGCGTGCGTGCGTGCGTGCGTGCGTGCGTGCGTGCGTGCGTGTGATTCAAGGATACTAGTTCTGGATTTATTGATACTTGTGAAGATTCCTTTAAACTGTTACCATTCTACCATAAATCTCAATGATACACACCTATGCCCATGTACATGGCCATGTGCACACCTAGAGCCACGTGCACGGCCATACCAAATTTCATAGCTGGTCTGAAATCATTGGTAGTCTATAATTGCTCATCCTGTCCCTCGGCGACAGCAGTGAGTCGGCCTATTAGCCAATTTGAAGTTGTAGGTGGGATGTGAGCATTATTTTCTATTTTTGTCCAAATTTCAAACACAAACCCACACACACACACACACACACACACACAAACACAAACCCACACACATACACACACACACACACAAACACAAACACACACACACACACTCACACACACACAAACACAAACACACACACACACACACACACACACACTCACACACACACAAACACAAACACACACACACATTGTTACCACAGGTTTTGAAGTCTCTCTCTCTCACTGTCTGTAAAAGCCCACCCTAAGAGAGTCTGAGCTGGTGTTGATACAGGAAGTTGGCTCAAGTTGTCATGTTCTGGCTGTGCCAGAGCATTGAACTTTTTTCCTTTTGTTGTAAGTTAAGATTGTCTCTGGTTATTTATGTTAATGTGATTTTGGTTTGTGTTGGGTTTGGTTTCTTTTATATTATCTCATTCCGGTGTTTCCTGTTTTATTTTGTAATTCTCTCCTCCTGTGTCTTGTCTGGTTTTACTTCCTACCTTTGTTTGTTTTCCCGCCTTTTGTTGATTGTCTGCCCCGCCATGATTTGTTTCACCTGTGTTTAATCACCGTCTTGTATTTAAGCCTGTGTGTTCCCCTCTGTCTTTATCGGTTCGTTTGTCTCTCCAGCCCCGTCTACCTTGTCCTCCGTTTTGCCTGTTACCTCCTGCCCTGCTCCTGGTGTTCCTCGTGTTTCCCTGGTTGGTCATTTTTGGTTTTGTCCTCTGTTTGGTTTTTGTTGTTTGTTTGGATTTGTTCTTTTGGTACTTTGTTCCCCTCCCTGCATTTTTGTTGTTTGGATTATTCAGCTATATATATTAAAGCTCGCTTTTATTTTAAACTACCATTCTGCCTGTAACTCTGCGTTTGGGTTCGTCTGTAAATTCACACACCACATGACACAAGTCTTGAGCTGAGAAGTTGTAGCATTTATTCAGCGACAAATAAACTGTACACACACTGCTACGTTCATATCTATAACGCCACCGACAACCCCCCACTCACCGCCGCCACACACACACATGGTCTGTCAGACACTCGCTAACGTTACGCCGGTCTGACACACAGCTGACAACCTCGCAGCTAAACTAACTAACTAACTAACTAACTGATGCATTGGAGATTTACTGGGACATAAATGCATGTTTATCTAGAATGAGCCACTGAGACATTTGACTGATTTTGATAGAGAATGTTACATTTAGTTGTGTGTTCTGTATTTGGTTGTATTTTCTGTATTTGCATCATGTTTCTGTATTTGGTTGTGTTTTCTCTATTTGCAGTGTGTTTATAAACTTTATACTTTATTTGTCCGAGTGTCTGATAATGACACAGATGAGTTGACATTGGACTTAGTTGAAAGCCCGGTGCGTCAGTTATGCCGACGGGCACCGACCAAGCGTCGCATTTTACGAGTTGGGAGTGAGAACAGCTTTTAATGTAAGCGCTGTGGAGGCTTTCAAAATTGCAATTTTCACAGCAGCAGAGACGATATTATCTCTGGAACCTTGAATTTGAAATGATCTTTTTTTACATTGAACATGCTATTGAATATAATAATTGAAAAAATGGTCAGATCAAAATGCACTTAAATGGACATTGTAAATGAATCAGGGCCAAACAGGTAAAGAAAGGGCCACTTAACAATAACATTTAGCAACTGTTAAAATACCTACTCCACACTGACCAAGGATGTCTTGAGAAACTTGATATAGGAAAATACAGGAAGAGGTTTTCATATGAAAAATAGTTTTCTCTCATGCCAAAAGAGTAATGGCTTGTAAACAGTAAAGTAGTGCGAAGTGTTGAGGGAGGACACGGAGGGCAGGAGCAGCAGGGAAATGTGCAGCTTGATATTCTCCACCTCCTTTACTAAATCATTCAGGCACTGCTCACATTTTTCAGGGCAGCAGCCTTTTTGTTATGGCTCCGGGGGCCTGATGACAGAAGCAATTACATTAAAGAGGACCCCAGAAATGCGGAAGAACAAAATAAGATGATCTTGCGTCCTTGACCTTTTTTTGCTACTTGGAAAGATGATTAAGCCCCAGATGCAGAGCTGAGATTCAACAAAGGGCTGTTAAGTGGGCGTTACTTCTCTCTCTGATGTACCTACTCTAAATGAATCAGTGTTGCATTTATAAAACAATGGTTTAACACCAAAAAGAAGACGACAAATCTTCCATTAGAAATGAACTTGACTCAGCCGATCTGTAGTGAGGACGGTGAAGTTTCAAAAAGTTCTTGTAAAAACAGTTTCCAGCTCATTTAACTGAACCTGATTAGAGACCGATTCAGAGGTACAGCTTCTTGGAACGTGTGCAGCCATTGTCTCATTGTTACAGGATTTGGTGGATGGATCCATCTTTGAACAATGAAGGGCTTCACTGCAGCATCTTTTTAAAGCCAATTGAATCTGACTCTCATCTCTCTCTCTCTTCCCTCTATTTCTTTTAGCTCCATCCGTCCACTTAGAGACGTTTCTATACTGAGACATGCAGAGCTCTAAAAATTGTGTAATTAAAAAATACATCGAGAAATGTTTTGATGACTTGTGGTCTGGCTCGTTGCCATCGACTGACAGATAAGAGAGTAGCAGTGTGACAGAGTACTTTCATAATTAGTGACCACAAAGTTTTGTTTTTTTATAACACAGTTTGTATTATAAAAATAAATAAATATAATGAAAATGCACCATCTCTCTACGACTGGGCCAATTGTCTCTGTCCACGCCTTTTGAAGTCTGTGATGCAAAATCCGTAATTGCCAGTGGGGAGAGGGGAACAGACGGAGTGTAGCCCATGTGCTCCATCAGTCTGGCAAACTAACAGCTGACATAAAGCAAAAAGTGGCGACACCACTTGAGTTCAGTTCGGTCTTAAAAATGTGGGTAGGGACTACGTTCAACACATAGTTTTTCAAACTTTTTGTTTTTGTTTAAGCGTTATTTCAATCGTCACATAGATACCGGTACATACGTGAAATGTGACCTCTGCATCTAACCATCCTTAGGAGCAGTGGGCTGCTGAAAGCGTCCGGGGAGCAACTTGGGGTTCAGTGTCTCGCTCAAGGACACTACGACAGGTAGACGGGTGGAGATTGAACCGCAAACCTAGTGATTAGAGGACAACCTGCTCTACCCCCTTAGTCACAGCCGTCAGAAATGGTGCCTGATTTGATTTGATTTATTTGAAAAAAACACTACATAACTCGCTGTCTTGTAATCGGGAGTCTTGAAGTTGTTGTGGTTTTCAAACTTAATGACTGACCAGTGACGGGGGTGTCACACACTAATGCCCGGTTCAGACTTCACAATATCAGCCCGATTCTAGCCCGACACGGCCGTAGTAGGGGATCGGGAACAATAAATGAATGTCGTGGGTGAAAATTGTATCTTGTGTAGTGTGTCATAGTACACGACAACCGACGCCACGTCAGAGACGCCCCACAACACCACGAGGAAAAGTCTCGCCTGTCAGAATTTTTCGTCTCGACGAGCCTAGTGTGACATCTCAAACTACGTGATCCTTTGCGTTGACCAATCAGGTGCTCTCTCCAGCACACAGTCGCAGTCAGGTCACTTGGTAATAAACAAACATGGAGAAAAGGAGGAGGGATGCTGAGTTTGCTGCTGTCAGGTGGGACAACCAAACTGACTGAAGTATGGACAGCCCGTCCCGTCCTCTCTGTGACACCCAGGAGAACATCCACAACCCTTTTTTCTTTCTTTTCTTTTTCTTTTGGCAACACCAGACGCCAGCATCACACATAACGCTTCTGTCACCATGATTGACAGTTGCTTCAATCGCCTCCCCGATGACGTCTGAACTCACGCATGATCGTGGAATACGACGTGCCATGATTGGTCGTGGTCATACGTGTAGTCTTGTCGGTCACCCGACCGAGACCCTGCGAGAGTTTATGGAGCTGTGATCATTAGATCAGACATGGTGACCATCGTCAAAGACAAAAATATCCTTTAGTCCGATCCCGGCATAAGAGATCTTTCACCAGGAAGAATCCCCAATGAGGTCTCCAAATGACGTTTTGCCACAATAACACGTGAGAGGTGACGGGCATAGTCATGCTCGTTGATGTTGTTGTTAGCACACGTGTTCATTAGCCTGTTTCCACCCGTTTTTTAGTATTTACTCTATGTGGATCAGTCACTGTGTTGTGTGTTATGTTTAATCATGCAAACATCCAATACCCTAGGTGCAACAACAACTTTGGTCTGTGTTGCAAATGTAACACATACAGTTAAGTTCCTATTGTTACAGGCGATCCCTCCACCAGGTGTCTCATGCTCTCAATGGCTGTAGATCCCAGACAGATCCAGATGTTTAGCATGCTAGATATCTGGAATGTGTTTGCGAGGCACCGGCGAGCCTCGCAGCTTGTGTCTTTGAACAGTTCATATAAAGTGCTCAAGCGCCGATGTGCGAGCGCCGAACCAACAAGGATTTACTTCTGATCTGAGGCTTTTGTCCAGGAGCTGGTAACAATTCAAAATCTAAAATTATAATGGAAAATAATGCAGTAAAGCTCTCAGCCCATCTGTATTGCTTATGTATGCTATTCTCGTTAAGACAACAGTGGATAAAAGTTGTAATATTACAAGAATTCAACTAATATTTTAAGAAAAATGTTCCTAGTCTGCTACGTGTTATGTTATTGCTCTGCTGATTCATGTCAACATCTCATGAAATTACAGTAGAACCCAAATGCAGACGGATTGATGAGGAGGCAGCAGGAAAAGTTCAATGATTTATCGTTAAAAATAACTTACAACCTGAGAGTCAAAGGGAAGGCAGATAGGTAGCCTGTAGCAGGAAGTACATCCAAAACACTAAACTAAACCAATAGGAAAAACCATCTGGAACACTAAGCACATGGTAGAAAGAACAATGACAAACTGGCAAGGAACAAAGGAGCTACTTTATAGTATAGTATAGCGCATGGCTGCATTTGGGAAGTGAGAACAGGTGGAACTTGTCAGGGCGGGGCAGACGATCAAAACTGGCGGGAAAACACAAAAAGGCAGGAAGCAAAACCAATCATGACACATGAGCCACTCTGGCTTACAAAAGAAAACAGGAGACAAAAGTCTTAACAAAAGTGGAGTGCCTCAGGCCACAGAGCCAAACTGTGCCATTATGGTAGTATGCCCTTCAGACCGTCTGACAGGCTCCGGTCTCTGGATGAGACAAAGTTTAGAGAAGCGGCCGTGTGCTGCTCTTCAAGTGGAAAACTGAACCTAACACAACACTTCTGATCAGGCATACATTGTGTGGCTTATTGTACAAGCAAAAGTTAACTTCACTACCTCCAATAAAGTGCAGCTCAAAGTTGCTTCTCCGAGCATTTCAGAACACGCAGCGACACAGAGCGACAGGTCAGAGGATCCATCCATCCATCCATCCATCCTCAACCGCTTATCCGGGTTCGGGTCGCGGGGGCAACAGCTCCAGCAGGGGACCCCAAACTTCCCTTTCCCGGGCCACATTAACCAGCTCTGACTGGGGGATCCCGAGGCGTTCCCAGGCCAGAGTGGAGACATAATCTCTCCACCTAGTCCTGGGTCTTCCCCGAGGTCTCCTCCCAGCTGGTCGTGCCTGGAACACCTCCCAAGGGAGGCGCCCAGGAGGCATCCGTACTAGATGCCCGAACCACCTCAACTGGCTCCTTTCGACGCAAAGGAGCAACGGCTCTACTCCGAGTCCCTCACGGATGACTGAGCTTCTTACCCTATCTCTAAGGGAGACGCCAGCCACCCTCCTGAGGAAACCCATTTCGGCCGCTTGTACCCGCGACCTCGTTCTTTCGGTCATGACCCAACCCTC